>BLSH010139567.1:369268-385127 GCA_018402905.1 Glandirana rugosa
TCCCACCCCCCCACGAAATCCCACCCCCCCTAGGACACATCCCTCCTCACTGCACGACTGTAGAGACGTGAATGCGTCCAGAGCCTTCCTGTCCGACGACATAGCTCGGTCGACCGAATATATACGCACAAAAATACGTAGAAAAACATTCACGTTGAAAAAAATATGATAATTTTTGTAATTCTTAAAATGTGATGCCATCGGGATAGAAAAACCCCAGGAATACACGAGAATACTCCAAGAGGGAGAAGTCTTCCGCTTGTGGCTATTAAACCCAGCCAAGGCCTTTGTTCATCCAGAGGGATCAAGCTGAAGAGGGAGAACCTCATAAGAGCACATAAGGACCCCAAAAAGATAGGGCTACCGTAGTGTAAAATTCTTAATGTTTTTAATAGTATAAAAAAAGTTGCACTTACAAAAAGATGCATAAAAACACGCATATATAAGCCAGCTGGCTCGATACAGCAGCCTGTCCTTCCGAGACCTGCGTAAGTGCAGAGATGTCAGCACGTCACTCCTCCCTACACAGGATCCCCCCCACCCTAAAGCACCCCCCCACCCTAAAGCAACCCCCATGTTGAGGGCATTTGGCCTGGTTTGGTTCGCTCGTTCCCCCCCCTTTCCTGGCCTGCCGGGATGCATGCTCGGATAAGGGTCTTGTATGGATTTTGGGGGGGAACCCACGCTGTCTTTTTTTCAATGTTGTCATGGGGTTTCCCCTCAAAATCCATACCAGACCTAAGAATCTCATATGGATTTAGGGGGGGGGCCTCATGCATTTTTTTTTTTGTAAATTTGGTGTGGTAATCCATACCAGACCCAAGTCGCACTCATCTCAAGTGAGATCCTGTTCATTAAAGTTGCATGAAAGTAGGATCGATGTCAGACCAAAAGTCGCAGGGCAAAATCAGATTGGAGGTTGCACAACTTTTGTGTCAGAGCAGTGTGAACCCGGCCTTATTCTTTATGGCATAGTTTCAACAGGGTGTTGGAAACTTTCCTCTGAGATTTTGGTCCATATTGGCATGATGACATAATGCAGTTGCTACAGATTTGCCAGCTGAACATCCATGATGCGAATATCCCATTCCACCATATCCCAAAAATACTCTATTGGATAGAGATCTGGTGACTGCGGAGGCCATTGGTGTACAGTGAACTCATTTACTATAGCGCCGCCGCAAAACAGTGGCAAAATTACCACGATTCAGTAAATAGCGCTAAAACGGTATTCACAATAGCATTGGCGGCAAATAATGTTTAGAGCATGATCTGATCCCCTAAATTGTAGTAAAATATGCAGTCTATTGTTTAAAGATAATCTGCTTTTAAACTATGTGAAAAGGTGATTTCTACACTGAAATATCTTAAAAAGTCTGAGAAGAGATACATTCCCTGTCTCTTTACATTTAGGTGCTCAGCTCAGCTGAGCACAACTGAGCACAACTGAGCAACTGAGACACAAAACAATTCAGTTTTTAACTCTCATGGAGTAATTCAATGAGTAAATAGTAAATACCAAAATGAGAGCTGTTTTACACAGCTTTTTTTAGGAGGGAAAATGAGAGTTATGTAGCCCAATGCAATTTACAACCATTTATTCGAATGGTACAATTGTTAATTCCCCCAAATAAATCCTTTTCATGTTGAGATGAAATGTATCTTTCTCTCAAAGAAATTGTCCTTGCAACATTGTTGCAATTTTGATAATCTATGTTTTTAAGAATGCTAGAACGTGTAATCTTTTCATGCTTTGGTAAAATATTTTTTTCTCTGTCACTTTCACTTGATATCTGTCTCACAAAAATATTTCCCCAAACTCACACAGATGTCTTTACAAACCACAAACAATACCATTGCTTATGGAAATTAAAAATTAGTCCCAGTTTTTCATTTTTTATTCTTTGCAAAATGATCCTAATTTGAGCCAAAAAATGTGATATGTGTACCAACATCAGGAATAAAAACGTGATTACCAAAAATCAGAGGATAACATTACTATTCTACACTCATGCAGCAAGAACCACCAAAAATCACAGAATAAATCAAGAATAATTCCTGACTAATGTAATTCCTATATGTTCCTGGAAATGCAGTATCTGTGTATTTATATGTAGAAGGACTTGACATGCAGTAGCCCCGTGGTTTAAAAGGTAGCAATTTTGCCTACCATTGCAGACATCCTGAGTTCGATTCCCAAGCATGTCACTTCATGTAGCGATGTTGTTTGTCCTCTCTATGTTGTTAAACATAACTCCTGACTCAGGGCCTTACATAAATTATGTCTAAATGTAGTATTTATGTGTAGAAGGGTTCCACCACCATTGCAAATCTTGGCAGATACACTAGCTAGGCAAAAGTATTAGGACGCCTGCCTTTATATGCACATGAACTTTAATGGCATTGCAGTCTTAGACCGTAGGGTTTAATATTGATTTGGCCCACCCTTTGCAAGGTCCATAAAGACAAGGATGAGGGAGGTTGGGGTGGAGGAACTTGACTGGCCTGCACAGAGTTCTGACCTCACCGAGATAGAACACCTTTTGGCTGAATTAGAGCAGAGACTGCGAGCCAGGCCTTCTCATCCAACATCAGTGCTTGACCTCACAAATGCACTTTTAGAAGAATGGCCAAACATTCCCATAGACACACTCCTTATGAACAGACTCCCCAGAAGAATTGAAGCTTTTATAGCTGCAAAGGGTGGGCTAAATTAAAGTTGAACCCTATGGCCTAATACTGGGCTGCCATTAAAGTTCATGTGTGTGTAAAGGCAGGTGTCCCAATACTTTTGGCTATCTGGCAAGATTTGCAATGATGGTGGAACCCTCCTATACATAAATACTACATTTAGACATAATTTATGTAAGGGCCTGAGACATGAGTTATGTTTACCAATAGAGTGAGAACAAACAACATCTCTATGTGAAGTGGTGTGTTTGGGATTCAAACCTAGGAACTAAGTTCTGTTAGGCAGCTGTGTTAGCCACAGATCTGATACAGATAGATCCTGGAGGAACTTGACTGGCCTGCACAGAGTCCTGACCTGAACACAACAGAACACATTTGGGATGAATTAGATTGAAGACTGCAAGCTAGACCTTCTCATCTAACATCAGTGCCTGACCTCACAAATGGGATTCTGGAAGACTGGTCAAACATTCCCATAGACACACCCCTAAATCTTGTGGACAGCTGCAAAGGGTGGCCCAACTCTATACTGAACCCTAGGCTGCCATTATAGTTCATGCGTGTGTAAAGGCAGGTGTCCCAATAATTAGGACAATATATTGTATATTACTTGTGACACTGAGCATGGATATGGACTTAGGGCTGGTTCACACACAGAGGTGGACAAGACATGTGCTCACTGCTCACTAACTAAGTGGCTAGCAAATGTGACGAGCACCCAAGTGGTCGCTGGTTCACATCCCCGATATGCTAATGCTTGTGTTCAAGTTTATATAATCCCCCTCTGTGGGATTCTCACCACAATCCAAAGACAGGCTGGCATTTTATTTGTCTCTTGTCCAAATAGTCTGTAATGTAAGCAAATTATTTTGGGACTTTAAATTGAAAGCTCATTGCAGCCAGGGACTTGGACATTTCAAATTGTAGGGTTTACACTGCACAGGTACATCTGGTTAGAAAACTTGTTTGGATCAATGTTTCTCAACTCCAGTCCTCAAGGCCCCCAACAGGTGATGCTTTCAGGATTTCCCTCAGATGAAACGGCTGTGGTAATTACTAAGGCAGTGAAACTGATCAAATCACCTGTGCAGAAAAATGGAAAGCCTGAAAACATGACCTGTTGGGGGGAATTGAGGACAGTGTTGAGAACCACTGACTTAGAATTTTGTCCTGGAGTTATACTGATCTGATGCACATAGCCAAGGGTTAACACAGCAAATAGTATTAGGTATTGCAGCTCCTCAGGTGAAATCAGACATGTTGAAAGATACCGGTGGGCGTGTACTTTTATTGGGCGTGTGTAACTGTGCTAGCTTATATAAAGGAATTCAGTAGGGGGAGGTTGGTTTGGCCTGACAAGAGGCAACGTTTTTTGCTCTGATTTTTGTGGGATAAGGAATGATATTGTGTATAATGACAAATGCCTCACTAGAGCTGTTTGTTTTCTGAAATTATTGTGCATTTTGACCATCAAAAGTGGCTTGATTTGACCATGCTGTGAGATTGGGGTGTGTATTGTTTGTCTTACCATGCATTCTTCTAGGAGAAAATACTCCCCAATGTATGTGTGTAGAATGTGGGGGGTGGTGGGTGTTATTGTTTGAATATGTGTTTTTTTTAATATTATGTTGTAATGCTTTGTTAGAATGACTGTTAAGTATCTTTCTATAATTTTGCAGCTAAAAATGTGATGTGGGTGTTGAGTAGTAGTTATATGAAATGTGTGGACGGATATACACTGGGAAAGTAACGCTGCATCCACTGTAAGGTTTAGTTCAATTTTAGATTGTAAGCTCCTATGAGCAGGGCCCTTAGAACCCAAATGCTAACTGTTTTGCTAAATGTAGCACCATATATACTGTAGAATACATTAATGCCAGTAAATAACTACATATTTGTGTTTCTGCTGGCAAAATTAAAGGAAATTGATTTTGCTTCTTTCTTGTTTTTCTCTTTTGTAACTTCTTACTTTTTATTCATTTTGGGGGTGGTGGTTTTAGGGAAGTGGATTATCTTCCTTAGGGCCGGGTCACACTGCTACAGTGTCCAAGATCAGATGTAATTCACACCGCAGTGCAAATCACATGGGATTTCTATGCCATGCAGATTCAACCATACAGATAGTATAGCTGAATTTGCATCGCATCCCGACCAAACTCACACAGGACCCTTTTTTGTTATGCAGCAGAATTGGATCACATGGGTGTTCACACACCCATGCAATCAGATTCCTATCACACTGCCATATGCAAACTGCTGGGAGTGTCAATAGCAAGCTAATGACACCCCCAAATCAGTTTGTAGATTGCACTGCAAACTCCGGCAGGAATCGGATCGCATGCATGTGAACACCCATGCGATCCAATTCTGACGTGGAATCAAAAAAGTTCCTGTGTGAGTTTGGTCCGACTGTTATGCAATTTCAGCCATACTATCTGTATGGCTGAAATCGCATTGCATAGAGATGGCATGTGATTTTCACTGCAATGTGGTGCGAATCTTATGCGAACTCAGACAGCTCTGCAGTGTGAACCGGCCCAGCCCCGGTTCACACTGGCACGCTGTGCAATATCGGATGTGATATGTGATGTCCGTGTGATGCGATTTCAGCCATACAGATAGTATGGCTGAAATTGCACCACAGTCGGGCTAAACTCGCACAGTAACCTTTTTTGCATCGGCACCAAAATCGGATTGCATGGGTGTTCACTAGGGGTGATCCGAACACCCCCCCAGTTCGGTTCACACCAGGACATGCGGACAGACAAAAAGTTCAGGATGAACATCCAATCACCATTAAAGTCTATGGGATGCGAACATGAAAAATCAAAAGTGCTAATTTTAAAGGCTTATATGCAATGTTATTGCCCTAAAAAGTGTATGGGGACCCGGGTCCTGCCCTAGGGGACATGTATCAATGAAAAAAACTTTTTTAAATTGATCATTTTTTCAGGAGCAGTGATTTTAATAATGCTTAAAGTGAAAAAAAAGGAAAAATTCCTTTAAATATTGTGCCTGGGGGGGGTGTCCTTAGTCTGTGTGTAAAAGGGCGCATCTCTGTGAGGTGTAAAATCCAAACCAGACCCTTATCCGAGCATGCAGCCCTGGCCGGTTAGGATGGGGGGGCAAGCGCCCCCCCCCCTCCTGAACCATACCAGGCTACATGCCCTCAAGTATGGGTGCTTTGGGGGAGGGGGGGGCTCTGCCCCCCCCACCTCAAAGCACCTTGTCCCCATGGATGGAGAAAAGAGCCACTTCCCCACAAGCCTGGCCGGTGCTTGAAGTTGTGGGGGTCTGCGGGCGGGGTCAGCTTATCGGAATCTGGAAGCCCCCTTTAATAAGGGGGCCCCCAGATCTCAGCCCCCCATGTGAATAGGTTTGGGGTACATTGTACTCCTACCCATTCACCAAAAAAGGAGTGTGGTGTAAAAAAAACAATAGGCAGTTTTTGACAAGTCCTTTATTTTGTAAAATAGCTCTTTCTTCTTTCTTCCTCCATCTTCTCCTGGCCCGGTCCATCTTCTGGTCTTCTTCTTCTACTTTTAGTCTTCTTGCTTCCTCTCTTCATCTTCAAGTCTACTATCTTCATCTTCTTTCTTCTTTCACCGACGCCGCTCTCTCCACTGCTGTAGTCCGGCCCCTGCACTTCTTGCCGAATGGGCAGTCTTCGCGATGACAGTTCTTTTATAAGAAGGGGCGGAGCCACCCAGCAACGTAAATGGGTGACCCGCCCCCTCTGACATCACATGACGTCAGAAGGGGGAGGGTGCACTCAGTTATGTCACTGGGTGGCCCGCCCCTTCTTATAAAAGTACTGTCATCGTGAAGACCGCCCATTCTGCAAGACACGCAGGGGCCGGGCTGCACCAGCGGAGAGAGCGGCGGCGGTGAAAGAAGATGACGATTGAAGAAGAAGACAGGAAGCAAGAAGACTAAAAGAAGACCAGAAGAAGGAGTGGGCCAGGAGAACATTGAGGAAGAAAGAAGAAAGAGCTATTTTACAAAATAAAGGACTTGCTAAAACTGCCTCTTGTTTTTTTTACACTACACTCCTTTTTGGTGAATGGGTATTCACATAGGGGGGGGTCGGGATCTGGGGGCCCCCTTATTATCCAGATTACTCTTGTTTGACGGAGGAACTCGGCCTGATATTGTAAATTAGTTTACAAATTGTGACGAAAGCCCCCAGTCAAACAGGTGGCCAAAAATTGGGCCTTGGGTGTTAGCGGTGCCAGAACACTGTAACCCCTTGCAGTTACGTGACGTAAATGAGTGACCCGCCCCCTCTGACATCACATGACGTCAGAAGGGGGCGGGTGCACTCAGTTACGTCACTGGGTGGCCCTCCCCTTCTTATAAAAGTACTGTCATCGTGAAGACCGCCCATTCTGCAAGACGCGCAGGGGCCGGGCTGCACCAGTGGAGAGAGCGGCGGCGGTGAAAGAAGAAAGAAGATGAAGACTGAAGATTGAAAAAGACAGTAAGCAAGAAGACTAAAAGAAGAAGCAGAAGACCAGAAGAAGGAGCGGACCAGGAGAAGATGGAGGAAGAAAGAAGAAAGAGCTATTTTACAAAATAAAGGACTTGTCAAAAACTGCCTCTTGTTTTTTTTACACTACACTCCTTTTTGGTGAATGGGTAAGGGTACACTGTACCCCAAACCTATTCACATAGGGGGGTTGGGATCTGGGGGCCCCCTTATTAAAGGGGGCTTCCAGATTCCGATAAGCCCCCTGCTCGCAGACCCCCACAATCACCAGCCAGGGTTGTGGGGATGAGGCCCTTCTCCCCATGGAGGGTACTTTGGGGGCAACCTCAAAGCATCCTCCCCATGTTGAGGGTGTGTGGCCTGGTATGGTTGGGAGGGGGGGGCTGCGGCGTGCTCAGAAAAGGGTTCTGGTTTGGATTTTGGGGGGGATCCCGTGCCATGTTTTTTTTTAAATTTGGCACAGGGTTCCCCTTTAATTCCATACCAGACCTGAAGGGCCTAGTTTGGATTTTGGGGGGACACGCACATCATTTTTTTTTTAATTTTGGGGCGGGTCCTGCTGATGTAAATTAGTTAAAAAATTGTGATAAAATCCCCCAGTCAAACAGGTGGCGAAAAATTGGGCCTTGTGTGTTGGCGGTTCCAGAACACTGTAACCCCTTGCAGTTACTCTTGTTGGACGGAGGAACTGGGCCTGATGTTGTAAATTAGTTTACAAATTGCGACGAAAGCCCCAGTCAAACGGTTGGCGAAAAATTGGGCCTTGTGTGTTGGCGGAGCCAGTACACTGTAACCCCTTGCAGTTACTCTTGTTGGACGGAGGAACTGGGCCTGATGTTGTAAATTCGTTTACAAATAGTGACAAAAGCCCCAGTCAAACGGGTGGCAAAAAATTGGGCCTTGTGTGTTGGTGGTGCCAAAACACTGTTACCCCTTGCAGTTACTCTGGTTGGATGGAGAACTGGGCCTGATATTGTAAATTAGTTTACAAATTGCGACGAAAGCCCCCAGTCAAACAGGTGACCAAAAATTGGGCCTTGGGTGTTGGCGGTGCCAGAACACTGTAACCCCTTGCAGTTACTCTTGTTGGACAGAGGAACTGGGCCTGATGTTGTAAATAATTTAAAAAATTGTAATGGCATGCCCCTGTAAATCAGGTGCAGAAAAATTGGGCCTTGGGTGTTGGCAGTGCCCTAAATACAACATATAGTTCTAGATTATGGGCAGGAGGAATAGGAGCAGTGGCAGTCTTCAAGGGATCCCAGATCCCTAGCAAATTTAATCAGTTGCATCAGGGGCTTGATATCTGCTGATCCAGGACTGATTCATTTTTATAAATGTGAGCCTATTCACCGAGTCTGTGGACAGGCGCACTCTTTAATCAGTTACGAACCCTCCAGCAGCACTAAATGACCATTCAGAAAGCACGCTGGATGCAGGACAGGCAGTGGTCCATCCTCAAGACCCAGTAACTAAGTGGATGCTCAGTTGGAAAGGTCTCCAAGTCTGCTCTTGCCCCTATATATTCCTGCACCATATAATGCAGATGCTGACGATGGTTGCTTGAACCTATCAGGCCTGGGTGCTGAGGACTGAAATTTTTTTTAAGGGCATTGCTCAGCCGGCCACCTTCTCCACCACTCTGCCTCTGAATGACCAAAGCATCAGAAACACGTTGTCCAGGGCCAGCAGCAGGACATGATAAACTACCAGGGTCTGGAAAAACGTTGCATAAACTTTTCTTCAAGGTATCCTGAAGATGTTTCATCCTCTGCACCCTCTGCGCAGGCAGGATGAGTTCTGCAACTTTACCCTTGTAACGTGGATCAAGAAGGGTTGCCAGCCAGTAATGATCCCTCTCCTTGATACCATGAATCCTAGGGTCTTTTCGCAGGCTTTTCAGAATCAGAGAGCCCATGCAGCGTAAGTTTGAGGAGGCATGAGGGTCCTCTGGGTCACTGAGGATGACATTATCAGGAACTCCCTCCTCCCAGCCACGTACAACTCCTTGGGTTTCTGGGGCCTGAAAGCCATGATCCCTTGAAGACTGATACATATTATATTCCACATCCATGCTAACACAATCCTCCTCCTCCTCCTCCCGTATGTTTGGCGGCTCTGCAGGAATGCTCTCTGCATAAAGGGGGCCTTGAGAGGAAAGGAAGCACTCCTCTTCTTCCCTCTGTTCTGCCTCAAGTGCCCTGTTCATGATTCCACGAAGCGTGTGCTCCAGAAGGAATATTAGTGGGACAGTGTCACTGATGCATGCATTGTCGCTGCTCACTATCCTTGTGGCCTCCTCAAATGGTGACAGGACAGTGCATGCATCCTTGATCATTAGCCACTGACGTGGCGAAAAAAAGCCAAACTCCCCTGAGCCTGTCCTGATGCCATGCTCACAGAGGTACTCATTGATGGTTCTCTGCTGTGCGTGCAGTTGCTGCAGCATTGCCAATGTTGAGTTCCACCTGGTGGGCATGTCACAAATGAGGCGGTTGTTGCGCAGGTTGAATTCCTGCTGGATGTCAGCCAGTCGGGCACTGGCATTGTATGAACGCTGGAAATGACCACAGACTTTTCTGGCCTGCCTCAGGGTATCTGGTAAGCCTGGGTACCTGGTCAAGAAACGCTGCACCACGAAATTCAAGGCGTGTGCCAAGCATGGAACATGTGTCAATTTACCCAGTCGGAGGGCAGAGAGAAGGTTGGTGCCATTGTCGCATACAACCATTCCTCGCTCAAGCTGCCGTGGCGTCAACGACCTCTGAGCCTGCCCCCACAGAACTGAAAGAATCTCTTACCCAGTGTGGCTCCTGTCCCCAAGACAGACTAACTCAAGCACCGCATGGCATCTTTTAGCCTGACTGCTTGCATAGCAGCTTGAACGCTTAGGGAGCACTGCAGGTTCAGAGGACAATTCTGCAGAAGAGGCCACAGAGGTAGAAGAAGAGGAGGGGGTGGAGGAGGAGGAGGATGTGGAAAAATCACCACCAGCTTTTTGGAGGCGTGGTGGCAGAACTATTTCCAAAACTGAACCCTGTACTGCATCCTTCCCAGCTGCCAGCAGAGTTACCCAGTGCGTCATGAAGGAAAGGTAACTGTTAGGAAGAATGCCGTTTCCAGCCTTCCGTGCACATTTGCGCACGCCTGGGCGCGCCAATGGCGCCAAAACACTCTATTTAGTTGGACAGCACCCTGCAGCGGATGCTGTCTGTTCTACAGCGTTCCAGTGTGCTTCCGTGGCTTGTTTTGCTAAGACTTCCTGTATCTGTGGTGCGGCTTGCCTGACCTTCAATTGAACTCTGCCTGCACCGACCCTCTGCCTATCTATGACCACGCTTCTTCCTGACCCTCTTGTACCTCAACTGCCTGCCTGTTAACGACCCTGCCTGCACCCAACAACCCACTTGCCTGCTCCCCTTGTACCGCACTAGCCAGCCTGTTATGGACCTGGCCTGCATCAACACTCTTCTGTCTGCACGAGCTCCTGGAGGATCCTCGCAACACCATCTGCATCCGTACCAGCCCTCGTGCCCCCCTGTGCTCCGGAATCTCCTCTACTCTATCAGGGGTTCCTGAACCAGGGCTGTAAGAGAGGTTGCCCTCTGCACAATCAGACTCCACCACCAGGTACGTGACAGAATCTGTCACGTACCTGGTGGTGGAGTCTGTCTTGTGCAGGGAACAACCGCTCTTGCGCAGCCGATTCGAGGACCCCTGGTAGTGTAGACAGAGGCCCAAGAGTGCGGGATGGCACGAGGGCTGGAGGGTCACCGAAGATGTAGCGAGGCTCCAGAAGACTTGCAGGTAGAAGGATGGTCGTACAGGCTGGATCGGCAACAGGCAGGTAGGAAGGTACAAGAGGATCAGGCAAACGGGTAGTCAGAGTCCAAGCAAGGTTCGTTTAACGGGCGGGCAGCAGAGGTACCAGGGAGCAGACAATCGGATGGTCGTGGATAGCCGGGGTCGGTGCAGGTAGCAAAACAGCAGGTCAGGACAAGCCGGGTCAATAGGAGGCAGAGCAAACACAGGAACAGGTATCAGGAGCTGAGGCTTACAGGTCAGGAATGCTGTAGAACAAGCAGCACTTGCTGATGGACTCTCCAGGTTTAAATAGCCCCATTTGGCGCCATTTCCAGATTTTAGCCAAAATATTCCTTTCCTAACAGAAACGGACAACCATGTCTGAGTCTGAGCAGGGGCCCTCTCCGCTGCATGAACACTGTCAGCATTTGGACATCCTCTCTTGAGCCATGCAACACCTGCAAGCAGACTACACCCAGCTCCAGACCCAGCTCCTGGAATTTGCCTCTCTTGCCCCATCGGGGGCTTGTCAGCTTTCAACGGAACCCACAGTGCCCTTGCCAGAACGGTTCTCAGGGGACCGTAGGAATTTCAGAGCATTCCGCTGTGCCTGCGAACTTTATCTCAGCTTGCAGCCCCGCACCTTCTCCCTGGAAACCACGAAGGTGGGGCTGGTGATTTCCCTACTTTGGGACGAGCCCCAATTATGGGCCCACCGACTCCTGGAGCAAGGGGCGCCTGAAGTATCGGACTTGTCTCAGTTCTTCCAAGCAATGGCTCGGCTGTACTGCCAAAGCCACACTCCATGCCCTCCGACAAGGCCACCGTCTGGCGGAGGAGTATGCATGGGAGTTCATGCGTTGGAGCATCGACACATCCTGGAATGAAGCTGCTCTGCGCCACCAGTTCCAGTGAGGCTTAGCCGACCCCCTGAAGGATGAGTTGGCCCGTGTAGGGGTGCCGGCCTCCCTGGAGAGGCTCATCAACCTGGCCATCCAGATCGATCGGCGCCTTCAAGAACGCAGAGCGGAAAGTGCCAAGGTGAACCTGCGACCTTCTTGGATGTTAGCCCCCACTGTAGGATTTCCAAGTGACACTCTGGCCGGCTCCGCCATACCTCTCCTCCTCCGAGGCAGCCGGAACCCCAGCAGTGGGGTGTGGCGCACCTGGCACTGACCTCTGAAGAGAACCAGCGCCAAAGAAACCTCAGCCTCTGCCTCTACTGTGGAGAGCCGGGTCGTGCGCTCCTGCCCGTCCAAATTGGAAAAATTCCTTGCCACCTCTCTGCAACCAGCACCTGTCGGAGCAGCTCACCTCACCCTCTCTCTGTTTCTACAATGTCCTGGAGGAGCCATTACCATCCCAGCTATTGTAGACTCTGGTGCATGCAGCTGCTTCCTGGATCTGACCTTTGCTATGCAACACGGGATACTCCTGCGACCCAAGACCCGCAGGATGGCGGTGCACGTGGCTGATGGCACAACCTTAAAATCTGGTCTGGTCTCACAGGAGACCACCCCACTGACCACCACAGTGCTGGGAGGTCATCAGGAGCTACTCACGCTTGATGCCATTGCCTCTCCCATCTTCCTTGTTATCCTTGGACTGCCTTGGCTTCAGGAACATAATCCCACCATTGACTGGTCCTCTGGGAAAGTCCAGTTTCAGTCCCGGTACTGCCACAAGCACTGCCTCCCCCGGACTCCTGGAACGGATCCTGCCCTACTAACCCTGGACCTTGACCCGGAGCCTGAGCTCCGTCAGCTCATCCCCAGTGTCTACCACGCTTTTCTGGACGTTTTTAGCAAAACTCAGCACTCTGAAATCTTATATTGATGAGAACCTCAATAAGGGCTTCATCCGTCCTTCCACCTCCCTGGCTGGAGCAGGCATCTTTTTTGTAGAAAAAAAGGACCATTCCCTGCGCCCATGTATTGATTACCGGGAGCTTAATAAAGTCATGGTGAAAAAACGCTACCTGCTTCCACTTGTTCCGGAGTTGTTTCAGCGCCTGGGGACCGCCACCGTGTTCACTAAACTAGACCTCCGGGGAGCTTACAACCTGGTACAGATCAGAGAAGGCGATGAATGGAAGATGGCCTTTCGTACCCGTTTCGGTCATTTCCAGTACTTAGTGATGTCATTTGGTTTATGCAATGCCCCAGCTACATTCCAGCATTTCATAAACAACATCTTCAGGGACTTCCTTGACCTCTTTGTCATTGCCTACCTCAATGATATTTTGATCTTCTCACCTTCCCTGGAGCTCCATCGTTCCCATGTCAAACAGGTACTGGGTCGTCTCCGTCAACATGGCCTCTATGCTAAACCAGAGAAGTGTGAGTTCGAGCAGGCAAGCATACAGTTCCTTGGACTTATTATTTCAGTCGAAGGTATCAAGATGGACCCTCAGAAGGTTTCTGCCATCCTGGACTGGCCTGCTCCAGTCGACAGGAAAGGAATCCAGCGATTCATAGGGTTCGCATACTTCTATAGGAAGTTTATCCGGGGATTCTCCTCCACCATCTCCCCCATCACACACCTGACCAAACAGAGTATCTCGTTCCGTTGGACTCCTGAGTCACAAACAGCCTTCGAAAAACTCAAAAGACTGTTCACATCTGCACCCATCCTTAAGCACCCGGACCCCGCTCTGCCCTATGTTCTGTAAGTTGATGCATCTGAGGTGGCAGTTGGGGCTATTCTTTCTCAAAGGCAGGGTACTAAAGCGCTGCTACACCCAGTGGCACTCTTATCACGCAAGATATCCCCCGCTGAAAGGAACTATGACGTAGGATACTGTGAACTCCTTGCTATTAAAGCTGCTCTGGAAGAATGGTATCTCCTAGGGGGAGCAGCGCATCCAATTCTCATCTATACAGATCACCGTAACCTGGAGTACCTGAGAGTTGCGAAGAGGCTGAAACACGCCAAGCCAGATGGGCGTTATTCTTCGCCCGATTTAATTTCCATATTACTTACAGGCCCGAGTCGAAGAACATCAAACCAGACTCCTTGTCACGTATGTTCAACATGCCTGAAGTCTCAGTATCTCCTGACACCATACTGTCTCCAGGAAACTTCTTGTTGTTGCAGAAGGATGTGCTGTCACGGATCCGGCAAGCTTCCTTGGGGCCAAACCCCCTCCCGGGAACACCCCTGCAGCTTAAGGACGGGTTGTTCTGGCATGGTACCAAGATCTTCGTACTGAAGCACCTGCGAACCGCAGTCTTGGACCTCTGCCATGACCGCCGCCTCGCTGGGCACTTCGGGGCACACAAGACTTTGGAACTAGTGCAGCGCACGTTCTGGTGGCCCCGAGTTGGAGAGGACTGTACGTTCTATGTGGGATCATGCACTACCTGCAGCCGGTGCAAGGGGAGTAAGACTCGGTCATGGGGCCTTCTTAAACCTCTACCTGTCCCGGAGAGGCCCTGGAGCCACATATCCATGGACTTCATTGTGGAGTTACCCCCTTCCAAAGGCTGCTTTACCATCTTTGTGGTAGTGGATAGACTCTCCAAGATGGCCCACTTTTTCCCTATGAAAGGCACACCTTCGGCCACAGAGATGGCCAAAATATTCATTAAAGAGATTGTCCGGATCTCAGAAATACAGAATACAAAAAAATTTTTTTACAAAATGGCAGGGGATCCCCGCCAAAATTGATATAGAGACCTCTATCTGAGCAGGCAGCCTGGGGTCAGGATGGGGGAACAAGCCCCTCCTGGGCCATACAAGCCACATGCCCTCAACATGAGGGGGGTGTGCTTTGGGGCGGGGGTTCTGCCCCATACCCATTCACAAAAGGGGGGGGGTCAGGATCTGGGGGCCCCCTTATTAAAGGGGGCTTCCAGATTCCGATAAGCCCCTCACCCACAGACCTCCACAACCACCGGCCAGGGTTGTGGGGATGAGGCCCTTCTCCCCATCAATATGTGGACCCCAAAGCACCCTCTCCATGTTGAGAGCATGTGGCCTGGTACGGTTCGGAGGGGGGGCGCTCTCTCGTTCCCACCCCCTCCTGCCATGCCAGGGCTGTGTGCTCGGATAAGGGTCTGGTTTGGATTTTTGAGGGACCCCAACACCATTTTGTTTGGCGCGGGATTCCCCTTAAAATCCATACCAGACCTGAAGGGCCTGGTACAGACTTTGAGGGGACTCCTACGCAAATGTATTTTTACATTTTGACCGGGTGCCCCTTAAAATTCACACCAGACCCAGAGGGCCTTGTATAGACTGGGGGGGGGGACCCCCAACGCAATGCTTTTTAAATTATTTTTATCTATATTGCCGGGAACCAGCAATAGATTACAGCCGCGAGTGATTTTAAATGACAATTTTTCCTTTACAAATGTAATTTTGTGGTGGTTCTAAACATTTAAATCTTTTAAAATTGAAAACATCGAAACTGTTCTAAACATCACATAGATGCACCCTTTTACAGGCATACTAAGGGGACTCCCAGGCACGATATTTAAAGGAGTATTTCATTTTTTTTTTTTCACTTTAAGCATTATTAAAACCACTGCTCCTGAAAAAAACAATCAATTCAAAAACCTTTTTTTCTATTGATACATGTCCCCTAGGGCAGGACCCAGGTCCCCATACACTTTTTAGGGCAATAAAATTGCATACAAGCTTGAAATGGAGGAATTTGTAATTTGCAGGTTCAAACCCAGCTGACAGCCAGTTTTCCACATTTGCCAATTGGGCTCTGTTCTGTTTACATTTCCTCCCAGTTTGTGAGAGACGGGGGTATTAATATTAGAGATGGGGGTGGTAATATTAGAGAAGGGGTAGTAATATCAGAGATGGGAGATGGTAATATTATAGATGGGGGGTGGTAATATTACAGATGGGGGTGGTAATATT
>BLSH010139687.1:2253-12673 GCA_018402905.1 Glandirana rugosa
GTGACTGGAGTTCAGACGTGTGCTCTTCCGATCTACCCCTTCACTGCCAATGACATTTACACAGTAATCAGTGGATATTTAAATTTCTGATCGCTGTATAAATGTCATTGGTCCCAAAAATGTGTAAAAAATGTCCGACATTTCTTCAGCAATATCGCAGTCCCGCTAAAAATTGCAGATCGCCGCCATTACTAGTAAAAAAAAAAAATAAATAATAAAAACGCCATAAATCAATTCTCAGTTTGTAGATGCGATAACTTTTGCGCAAACCAATCAATATACGCCGATGGCGATTTTTTTTTTTACCAAAAATATGTAGAAGAATATATGTCGGCCAAAACTGATGAATATTTTTTTTAATGGATTTGTATTTTAGTAAAAAGTAAAAAATATTGTTCTTTTTTGCAAAATTGTCGCGCGTTTTTTGTTTATAGCGGTGATCAGAAATGACGCAGAGGTGATCAAATACCACCAAAAGAAAGCTCTATTTGTGGGAAAAAAAGGACGCAAATTTTATTTGGGTACAACGGCGCACGACCGCGCAATTGTCATTCAAAATGCGACAGCGCTGAAAGCCAAAAATTGGTCTGGGCAGGAGGGGGGTTTAAGTGCCCAGTAAGGAAGGGGTTAAACCCACTGGCTGCTTCAAAGTACCCCAATTTTCCAGTAGGTTCCTACACTAATCTTGGAGTGAATGATCCTATTACTTAAACCATGGAAGCAAACGCTCCTCTTTATGGGAGACCAGAGGACTCATACCATGGATCAGGTGGACACTGATTGGAGGTAATGAGGGAGGATGGGGTTCACTAGCCCAAAAGGTCTGTTCAGGGCCATAACATACAAAAAATATATATTTGGGGGGAAACCCTAACAAACGCGTTGTGCTGCTGTAAGACCACAATAGACAAAAAAGTACATATTACAGCGCACACATGACACTTAGTCCTGCAAAGCTGTTTAAAAGCATCTAAACATATATAGCAAAAAATGCAACAATATGGGGGTACTAATGGAAAAGACACCGAGGAAAATTAAAAAGGGATTGAGTATAAATTGCTAACATTTAGTTCAGGGAAGTGATGTATTTCAACCAGGGTTCCCAAATAGCATCAAGCTTCTTGGTTGTCTTGGAGGATGCTGATTGCTTTTTCTTGGGTCATTATCCAAGAAATGTTCCGCTTTGCCATTAGGAAGGGTACCTTTAATTGTTTCCAGGCCCAGGCTGTAGTGATCCTAGCACCTAGTAGTATATAAAAGATCAGTTTTTGTGAGCTCCTGGAAATCTTATACATTTTTTTGGTTGAACAAAGCAATTAAAGGAGATTTTGGGATTGCTATGCTCGTTATTCTCCGTATTTGATGGAAGATCCTGTTCCAGAAAGCTCTTATGCGGGGACAATGCCACCTTGTATGTAGAAGGTCTCCTAAATGGCCACATCCCCTAAAGCAGAGGGGAGAGGCTGTCGGGTAGATCTGTGCTAACTTGGAAGGAACATTGTACCATCGTGTTAAAAGTTTAATACTGGCCTCTACCAGGGAAACATTTACAATACCTTTGTATGATCTTGTAAAACATTAATACCAAGCTTCTGCTGTCCAATCTATGTTTAGATCCTGTTCCCAGAGTAAGGCGTATGAGGGTTTAATTGGAGTCTCTGCTAAAAGGGAATATATCAAAGAGATGCCCCCCTTCTGATCCTTGGCCTCCGAACACCAGCGCTCATGTGGGGGGACTCGGTTTATTCTTCCATAGGGAGAGCAGGAAGTGACGAATTTGGGTTAGTCTAAATTTTTATGAATGGGGCATTTCTAGTTTGTGGAGACAGTGGCTTATTGATAAGGGGCCCATGGGGGAGAGGAAATGTCCTATCCTGAAGAGACCCTTGTTTAGCCACCATTGAAATGCTCTAATGTTAACTCCCAGATAAAATTGGGGGTTATGGAAGGGGCAAGTGAGTGGAGGAAAGTCAGAGATGAGAGCAGGATGTACGTATAGTGAATCGCATAAGGCCATAGAATGTGAGAGAGTGGGTGCTAGGATAGGTGTTCTGTTATTAGTGGGGCTCAAGAAAAGAAAATCAATGGTATGTCTGGGGACGGATTGTCTTTCCATACTAACCCAGTCAGGCTTATCACCCTGAGCATATACTATGGATATTTGGGCCAGTTGAGCATAGTTGAGCACCTATTATTTCCATAGGTCTGGAAGGCCCAGGCCCCCCTGTGAACGTAAGCGGAAAAGGACATTTCTAGAGCTACGATAGCCTTTAGAGCCCCAGATGAATTTCATTACTTTGACTGAAATTTATTAAGTTGTGATTATAATATTGGGATAGGTAGTGGCCTGAAGAGGTAGAGCAGTCTCTGCATAAGAATCATTTTTACAGAAATTACTCTGCCAATCCAGGAAATATCACATCTAGTCCATGTATCTAAATCAGAGCTCAGCTTTCTAAATATGGTGGGATAGTTAGCATTGTACAGTTGTCCCACATCCGCCGTCAGATTGACCCCCAAATAGGGAAGATGATTCGTGCTCTGGCGAAAAGAGAAGTGATTTTTGAATCTATCCAGTAGTGGGGTAGGGGTTGAAATATTTAGTGCAATAGATTTTGAAAAGTTGACCTGTAACGCTGAATTCTTTCAATAAAGACAGGATGTTAGGAGTTGAGATTAGTGGGGATGTGACAAAAAGTAGTAAATCATCGGCGAATAGAGCACATTTAGGTACTCCAGGACCACACTGGACTCCATGTATGTCCGGGTGATTCCTGATCCCGATTGCCAGCGCCTCAATCACGATAGCAAATATCAGGGGTGACGGGGGCAACCCTGTCTTGTCCCTTTGGTAATTGGAAAAGGTTCTGAATACCAACCTTGCAATCTTACACAAGCGCAAGGGTTCGAGTATAGAGCACTAAGAATTCCTGTAAAGTGGGGCCCAAAACCCCACCTTGAGAGTACCTCAAATATGAAAGGCCATTACATTGTATCAAACGCCTTTTGCAGGTCGATTGATAGTAAAACACCCTCCTGAGGGGACCCCCCCATCCCAATGAGATCGCAACAATGAGAAGATGTCAATGGCTCTCCACATCTGGTCTGGACCCTGCCTCCCCAGAATGAAGCCCATCCGGTCTTTGTGTATATATCGGTCAATGAAGGCTGACAATCTGTTGGCTAAAATTTTCGTTAGAATCTTGAGACCATTATTAATTAGCGAAATTGGTCTATAATTACCAACCTCAGAGGAATCTTTGCCTAGCTTGGGAATGACTGATATATATGCTGAGTTAGAAGCCTTGTCAATGGTGGAGCCCTTACGTAGAGAATTGAAGTATCTCGCCAAATACGGAGAGTGCGTCTGGCCCTGGTGCAAAACCATTTTTTAGATTTTTAATCACCCCCAGAACTTCAGGTTCCATAATGGGTTCCTCAAGGTCTGTTCGGCGTTCAATGTTTAACTTGGGAAGAGGCCTGAGCATTAGCTTTGTATAATGATGAATAATATTTGTGGAAGATGGCCATTATATTTTTGGGGTTTTGAATGAGGGATTCCGTGGAGGAGCGAATTTTGGGGAAGGAGAAGGACCGTACTTTGGGAGTCCACCTGTTGGCCACTCTAGGACTTATTTTGTCCTTCATTAGGTAATGTCTAGCATTCGACCAACGAAGATCCTTATCGACCTTGGTAGTGAGTGCCATATTAAGCGATTGTCTCGCTGCTTCTAAGTGTGCCAGAGATTCTATTGTAGGGTCGCGTTTATGTTTTTTAGGTGACAGTAGCCAGTAGACAGGGAAGCTATTTCTGCTTTTTTAAGCTGTTTATGCTGATAGCTAATCTGGATCAGTTTTCCCCTAATGACAGCTTTGTGGGTGGCCCATAGCGTTCCAGGGGAAATTTCTGCTGTATCATTGATCTTAAAATATTGTTTAAGTTCCTCTGAAAGTATTACTACCTGTATCGTGTCGCTTAATAGAGCTTCATTGATGCGCCAGCGGAATGGACCACTAGCACTCTGAGGTTTTGCTATATTCATCATGGCCAGTAAGTGATCAGACAAGGGGGAATCTCCGATCATAGATTTGGAAATGCAAGAGATGGCAAAAGTTGATATAAAAATGTGGTCTATCCTAGAAAAGGAGCGATGCGGGGCAGTGAAATGTGTGTAGTCTCTCGATGAGGGATTAATTTCCCTCCAAATGTCCAGCATGCCATGGGAGTGTAGGAGCTTGTCTATGTGGGTACTAGATTTTGGAGGTCGCAGGTGCCTAGGGTATCCATTGCTGGATTTGTCAAGGATCTTACCTAGAGCCACATTCGAGTCACCTCCCATAATCACTGTACCTGTAAAGTGGGGGGAGAGAGTCTTCATCATGGAAAAGAAGAATTCTGCCTGACCACGATTTGGGGTATAATAAGATATAAAGGTGTATGTGTGGAGCCCTCAGGGTCAATAATTTCTTTAGAAAGGGAAAAACAAATGTGTTTAGCGAAGAATATCCCTACGCCTCTAGTTTTCTCCTCCCCATTTGATAAGGAAAAACTGTGGATATTTATGGTGTATGTAAGTGGGTCTATAATGCTTGGGGAACTGTGCCTCCTGTAATAAGAGAACGTCCAAGTGTTGGGAGTGGTACGTTTGGAACATTTTGTGGCATTTCAGGGGAGAGTGAAAGCCCTGTACATTATGGGAAGCTACCTTGATGGGGAACACTGAATTGTTCTATGACATTATGGATCAGAAGAAGAACATAGATCACCAGATAGCAGAGACTTACAATTTAAACAGGGGGTGAAGCTGATGAATTTCGGATCCGATCGAGTTGAAGAGCAGGATCTATAACGCAGGCCTGGAAAGTTGTTTCTCGGTGTCTGAAAATGCAAATAGGAAATTAGCTTGTGAGGAGGAAAAAGAAAGGGGGAGAGTAAAAGATATAGGAGAGAAGAGCCATGAAGAATCCACCAATTGGGTGTCATCGTGGAGAAGGGGTAAGAACGGACCAGCCAATTCCCATTAAGGCAATGAGCCTTGAGAGGACAAGGATCTGCCCCGATATTAAGGTAATACCTCAATACAGAGGTAGATGGAGGAGCAAGTAAGCCACTCCAGCCAAGAATCACTGAAACAACATATTTTCCAAGGGGAGCTAGCTTCCTCAGGGAGCAGATCATACGTATATGCGGAGATCTCTGCCTTGTTTCCGGATTCTGCAACACACCCCCACCAAACACTGCAAGGGTGTCGGGCTGGAGAATGCTGCAGATAGGGAACCGTGAAGACATACAGCATACTTCTTATTTAAAGGGGAACAACGCTATAATCAAGTGGCGGGGAAGGACTCGGAAGGAAAGCGCATCCCCTAAGTCTTCCTCTACCACTATTGATTTCCTGAACTACAGGAGCAAGGCTAACTAGAATATAACAAAAGGAGCGTGATAAACTTTCATAAAAGGACAAAGTTACTGAAGAACTATAGTTCTGTCTTAAAGAGAAACTTTGAGGGGTATCAAGGGAGCCCTTTAGGACCATAAAGGCAAAGAAGGTTTAGTGTCCAGGTGCAGCAGACAATGGGATCAAGGAGGTCTAGCTTCCTTAGATCACTTGGTATGTTGCATTAGCCATAGGGGTGTAATTGGGCTCATTGGAGGAGGGCGTTTGGAGGAACCCGGATTCATTTGTGAAGTAGACAGAGTAGTCGAAGAAGAAGGGTCTTGGGAAATGAGACCCAGGCATAAGAAAAGATGTTCACCCTCCTGGATGGTTGAGAAGCCATGTGTCTTATTCCAATGGATGAAGTGCAATTTGAAAGGGAATGTCCACCAGTATTTGATAAACTTCTGGGATAAGACCAGCAGGAGTGGTTTAAGAGAGTGTCGTCATTGGATAGTCGCGGGTGAAATGTCAACAAACACCTGGACTTTGTGACCTTGAATGGAGAGCTGGGCCGTCTCCCTGGATCTTTGCATGATGTCCTCCTTTACACTATAGTAGTGCAGTTTGATGATAATGTCCCTGGGCCGGTCGTCCACCCTAGGTGGTTGTAGGGCTCTGTGGGCTCTGTCTAGTTCCATGCGATGGTCTTGGGTGTCAGGGATAAGTGGATAAGTTCTTTGATAAGGGAGCGGTCTGCCTCCGGGGCATCTTTAAAGGATTCTGGAAGACCTCTAATTCTGAAATTGTAGCGCCTGGAACGGTTTTCCAGGTCGTCGATTTTCCCTAGAGCGGATTCTAATTGGTCCTGTAAGTCCTGAATATGAGCTGTATTTTGATTAGCTCTTGCAATTGTAAGCTCTGTTTTTTGTTCAGTTGATTCTATTCTTGCGCCAAGGTTATGTATATGAGCTTGGAGAATAGAAGTTATTTGAATAGCATTTTGAGACAATCCTCTGACAAGCATTTTACAACAGGAGGCCATGAGGGAGGAGATGCCTGTGGGGAAAACAGTAGGGTGGGGAGTTTGCCCTGGTGACGCTGCAGGGTTGCAGTTTAGGTCTCCCATAGAAGTTAGTAATAGGTCCTCCAAAGTTCTCTCAATGAGAAATGCTGTTGATGCTGGGGAGGTGATAGGGGCCCCTGGGGTACTCACTGTGGTGCTTCCATAATCAGAGTCTCTTTGTGGAAGAGGCTTAGAGCTTGCCTCCATGCCCTCTCCCTCTGTGTCAGCCTCGTGGAGCTCACAGGATGCCATCTTTGGAATCTCCGGCAGTTCGGGATCATCGACAAGAGCTGTCCCTCTTGGCACCCCCTTTTGACATGTGGGGGATCCCTGGGTTCTCCGATGGTGCTGTGGAACAGTGTTCAGCTGTTAGTCTATTAGCCGTAGCTTGTGGCGGGCAGCCGGAGCGGGACGAAGCTGAGGGATCAGGCAGCCATCTTCGGGAGTTCTGTGCATGCGCCTACCATGCAGCTTTTATATTATGACTGCCTATCTTATTTCCTGAGGTGCTATGATGGAAGGGCAGTACAACCCCCCCCCCAAATAACCCCATTTTGGGAATATGGAGATACCACTGTGAGACTTTTTGGGAGCCTAGCCATGCACGGGACCCCAAAAACCAATCACCGCCTTCAGGATTCCTAAGGGTGAAAACGTATGCCTTCACCCCATACTACCTATCACAGTTTTAGAGGCAATGAAATGCCCAAATAGCAAACCCCCCCCCCCAAATGACCCCATTTTAAAAGGTAGACACCCCAAGCTATTTGCTGAGAGGCATGTTGAGTCCATGGTATATTTTATTTTTTTGTCATAAGTGATTGAAAAATGACAAAAAAAATAAAAAATACACAAAGTTGTCACTGAAATTATATATTGCTCACACTTGCCATGGAAATATGTGGAATTACACCCCAAAATACATTCTGCTGCTTCTCCTGAAGCATGGGACCCCAAAAAGCAATCACCGCCTCCAGGATTTCTAAGGGCGAAAATTGCTGATTTCATCCCACACTACTCATCACAGTTTCGGAGGCCATGAAATGCCCAGATAGCACAACCCCCCCTCCCCCCCCCCTTCCCAAATGACTCTAGATCTCTCCTCAGCCCTTAAAGCATCTGACCACACCAAGATCAGTGTGATAAGATGCTCTCCCAATTTCCCAATGGCGTTGTTTATATCTCGCGAAATTGAAGTAATGGAATGCTCGTAACCTCCGGTTTCTTAGTCCATAGAGATGATTGGAGCCATTCTAGTCTTCGATCAGCTCTATGGTCAGCTGGCAGAACCACCGGCTGCGTTCTCGCATTCCCCAGTGGGACAGGAGAACCCGAGAGAGCCCAAAAAAACATGGAAGATGGCGGGGGGGGGGGGGGGACATCCCTTCCCACTGCTTGTAAAAGCAGTCTAGCGGCTAATTAGCTGAGTACAAAAACCAAATACCTTCTGGGTGGGACTTTGGAAGGTAACAACACCACTCATATACATAAAATATAACCATTTTTAAATTATTACTGTATAAAAAACGTGTCACTCAAAGGAGGGACAGGTATAAATATTGATGTATACATATATCATAAAAAGCAATTGGAGGGGGCGTGGCCGGACGTCATCGTAGGAGGACGTGTGCCTGGTGAGCTCCGCGCGAGCCCAGGACAATCTGCAGGCATCCTTGCTTCAGGGAGAAGGGTGAGCTGTAAAAACACCCCAGCCCAACTCCCCACCTTGTCAGCTACAATTAGAGCCCAGAATTGTACAGATCGGCGGCCGACCTCCGGGCCGCGAAAAATCGAGGCCGCGGCTTTTGCGCCCTACTCGCGCCGGATCAGACAACACGGTCCCTGGTGCTCCTACCATCCATCCACCCTCTCCACATTATCCAGCAGCCCCCTGAGCACCTACCCTGCCAGGAACTACAATCTGAAGATCTGGGGGGACGAAGTCTAGCGATGGCGACGTGAAGACGCGCTATCTGGAGCTCTGCTGGGGCGAGACCCGAGACCAACCCGCCAGACACGGTCAATGAGCTTCTTGCCGCATGCCGGGGGACCGCAAGCATCCTCTCACCTCGGGGGAACCAAGGGGCCCGGAGATCACACAATATTTTCTCAGAAACCACGGTACTCCTTCCCCGGCGCCCCAAGCCAAGATGGCGCCACCGCGCACTACCCAGTCTGGGCCAGCGGCCATGCCTAACAAGAAAGGAGCGCAAGCGGAGGCGGGTGCTAAAACGATCGGTGATGATTGCCATCGGCTCTCCCCCATCCAGTCCCCGGAATTGCCGGTGGAGGACTCTCAACTGACTCTGCGCGCCTCCGTCTCGGAAGGCCCTGCGGAGGACACCCTCAGAAACATTATGGCCTCCCTGCCCACCAGACAGGATTTGCAGGCTATGGCCACCTCCATCGTAAGTGCACTCACGAAGGAACTGCATGATTTACGTGGCCAGGTAGACGCGGTAGAAGAGCGGGTGACTGACTTGGAGTCCTCCGCCACCACCACTGAGACCAGGCTGGCAGCCCTGGAGGCAGAACAGTAGGCTTTCCGCCGTCATCTAATCGACATCCAGCTCCGTGTGGACGACGGTGAAAACCGCAGCCGGCGGAACAATCTCCGTATCAGGGGAATCCCCGAGGCTACCAGAGGTCCGGACCTTAAAACTACTGTGACGGCCATTCTAAACCAGTACCTTGACAAGCCACCTGCAGCGGACCTTGAATTGGATAGAGTTCATAGAATCCCGGGGCCCCAGACCTCGCTGGGGGGCCTGGACTCTCAACCCCGGGACGTCCTATGCCGGGTGCACTTCTTTAACGTCAAAGAAGAGATTGTATGCCAGACTTGGATGAAGGGCCCGCTGGACTTTGATGGCGCCAGTATCCGGATATTCCCAGACGTCCCCCGGCAAACATGAGCCATGCGGGGCCTCATGCGACCTCCCTTAGACCTCATCAGGGAATCCGAGGCCTCCTACCGCTGGGGCCACCCTTTCCACTTAATTGTGAAGAAGGGCGGTGAAGAATTCTTTCTCAGGTCCCCAGATCAGCTGCCAGACCTTTTCCGCTTTCTCAACCAGCCGGCGGTGGAAGTACCCAATTGGCACGATTTCCTCCTTGATCAGGGGGTAGGCTTGCCCCCCCCCCCACCGCGACCAAGGCGGCAACGGAGGCCCAGGTCCAGGGCGCAAAGCAGAGAGACCTCCCAGCGGAGGCCCACTGCTCCAGAGGCCTGAGTCCTGTGGAAGCCGTGGGCCTAGGTAAGACAGAACACCCATCTCCTCTGTGTCCCAGGCCTCTGCCACTCTCGCCCAACCCCATTCAGTGATGGAAAAGACTGGCTGTAGAACCTGCCCCACTTACGCACTAACTGTAGCTTCTGCCGCCTGGAGGACGTCATCTATGGCTTTGAACTCTGTAACTACCGCCATTTTAGGTTTTAGTGATGATTAGAGTTGAGCGAACACCTGGACGTTCGGGTTCTGCTGGTCCGTCCGAACTTCGGGACAAAGTCCGGGTCCGGGTCCGGACGGAACCCGAACGATCGCACGGACAACGAACCCCATTGAAATCAATGGGGACCCGAACTTTTAGGCACAAAAATGGCTGTAGGAAAGTCATGGAAAGCCCCAGAGGGCTGCAAAAGGAAGTAAAATGGGGGTAAGGGTAGGGCAAGTGCCCTACAAAAAAATGGGGACAGGGAAATAACTTTAAATATTTTTAAAAAAATAAAAACTTAAAAAATGCAAAAATGGAGGTGAATGTGGATCATCTTCAAACTGTGTCTGAAAAGTATTAATTAACGGTAGAAGCCATATAACTGTTCTAAAATCATCTTCAAACTAGGGCAAGTGCCCTACAAAAAATGGGGAGAGGGAAAATAAATTAAAATCAAATTTAAAAAATGGGAAGGGGGGTGGATGTGGAGTAGGAGTCTAGAGGTTGACTAGGCCGTGACCGTGGAAGTGGCGGTGGTAGA
>BLSH010139687.1:39774-52342 GCA_018402905.1 Glandirana rugosa
CTCTATACAACAATACACTACCCACCGCACATCGAGTGGTCTCAAAACTTTCTTACCTTGGGACATAACAATAACTCCGTTGTTTTGTTGTTGATTTTTTTTGTCCTTTTTTTTAATTTACACGATAATAATCAAAAAAAAACAAACGTAATCCCACATATATACATATATATGTGAGTGGCCGGTGAGATGCTAACTGGTTAAGATTAAGACACACTTCTTATCGACCAACGATTCGTCGTCCGGTCCTTTGGTCGGCGGGCGCAGGAATTGGTGAACGGCTGGCGGCTAGCCGTAGACTGCCGCTGTTTCACCAAGCAATAGCGTTTTGCGGCAGTATGCTGCCGCCTCACAGTGCGCGTTATCGCAGCCGCCGTCGTATGACGGCGTTTTGCGATAACGAACCACTTTGTCGCCGTCAGATGCCGATCGGCGGTCGGCAAGTGGTTAAGGACGCGGGCGGCTGGTTTCCTGGCCTGCTGCTTAGCAACCAGCTATTCTTCACACAGAATTAGAATTGGTCAATCGTAGAGTGGCCGGTGAGTGTATATATACATATATACACCCTAATGCAAACAAAAAAAAACTAATAATAGCACATTTAATTTTTTTTCCTGTTTTTTTTAGTTGTTGTTTTGTTGCCTCAATAACAATACAGGGTTCCATTCTTTCAAAACTCTGGTGAGCTACACGCCACCCATCACATAACAACATATCTCCATAGGGTTCAGAGCTGCTACTTCACAAAGATTAGAAAGGTAAACACAACAGAGGTTGCTTTAAACTTATAATTGTTTTTTTCCATCTTTTCTTAGCTTCTACAGCTTGAAATTGGTTATGAACCTGAAGATTTACCCTTTGTTGAGGTTATTGTGGGTAGAAATGCAAAAGATCTTTCATTGTTCATGTCAATGAATGGAAGTGATGATCTGCTCTGGGAAAGTGAAGTCACAGAAGGTAAAAAAATGAATTAAAGCATCTGTTAAATGAAACGTGACATTTTTACATAGGATAGATCAGTTGCAGTTATTAATATGCTAAATAGCACAGGAGGGCATATGATTGCAGTGTAATGTATAGTGGATCAACAAAACACCATGTAACAAAATCATTTGGCCAGTCTTTGTTAAAGTGTATTCCTTGGCAAAAGGGAGAGCACAGTGAATCATGAGAGTTGTAGCTCAAGACAGTAGCCATGCAATGGGACTGATGAACTCTCTGCCATACAGTTCCCAAAATGTACCGAGGAGCAGAGGGAAGGGCGAGACAGGTTTTAGGGCTCATTTACACTTGCTTTGACTTTAACACACATTAAAGAGCCTACCGGTTCAATATGATTTTTTATGTGTTTTTGATGCTTCTGGGATGCTTTGGTGATGCGTCGGTGGTGCTTTTTTGAAGCTTTATTGAAGCTTGGAAAATGCCCTGTGTGTGTGTTGATTTTTGAGTTTCTTAAAGGGACCCAGTAGAACCCCAGCTCAGTATCACCCATACTCAGTAGATCTCCAAATCATCGGTATCCTCGTTTAGCAAATCCCCAGCTTATTAATACCCTTGTTGAACAGATCCCCTGTTCAGTAGTACTCCCAGCTCTGCTGATCCCTGCTCACTAATAGCCCCCCAGCTCTGCTGATCCCCTGCTCAGTAGCACCCCCAGCTCTGCTGATCCCCCACTCAGTAGTAACCCCCAGCTCTGCTGATCCTCTGGTTTGCTGATCCTCCTCTCTCTGGTCTCCACTCACCTCCAGTTATATTTCTCCCACACTGTGCACCACATGTGACATTGCTACTCTTTCCTGCTCTGGCCCCCCTCACCCACTGCTCAGTCCTCTTTCTCCGGTTCCCGCTCACTTTCTGCTATAGCATTCCCATGTTGCACATCATGTGTGCCATCTGCTAGTTGCTCCTCTCCAGGCCGGACCCCTGTTCACCTTCCTGCTACTCCACGCTGCACACCAGATGTGATGTCTGCATCAGACACTCCCAGAATATATTTTATACACGTGAACTGGAAGTGGTGGCTTATGGTGTCTTTCTGGTTTGCTTATTGGTTTACCAGTGCGTCCTGGGATATCTCATTCCTGCAGAACCTCCAAAACAAAGTGAAGCTAAAGCGGAATAAAAGCCTTTCAAAATCTGCAGGTGCTGTAAGCGAGCATTGTCATAGACTTTTGTGGAGGTTTTGAAGACGCTTTGAAGAGAGAGAAAGAAACGCCCTTTTTGCACATTACAGACTGCTGTGATTGAACTGCACCATTGCCACTGAGGGACTGAAAATATCTTTCACCTGCAGCTTCCCTCAGTAAGTCTACAGAGGAACCTCTGAGAGAAAAAGAGAGAGCAGGGTGCCCCAGTTCTACTGCAAGTATGCAGGTGATTTGCAGGGACTGGTGAGAGGACTAATTTCCCACTATTTTCTGTTAGCAGGACCTGAGCTGTTCAAGGCAGGACATTAAGCATACCAAATTGTGTTTGTACTTTACCTACGCTGCAATTATACTCCCCCCTTTCAAATTGCTTTTGTGCCATATTTATTCCATCTTACACTGCATGCTGGTTTATTGGGACTAACAATAGGTGCACCAACATTTATTAATGGGCCCAACGATAGCCAGCAGAAGAACCACTCAAGGGGATGCCTCATCCCATTGAATCACCTTACATAACTCTTCTTTTTCTCTTTGTATTGCAACCATTTTCCCACAGACAGTGCATACCAGTTAGTCTAGGCCTAGTATGACTGCCATTGGTTCACTCTGGAAATACAGTCCTGTATTTGGTAGTCTAAGTTTCATTACTGTCCACTACTACACCTACGGTGTTGTCACCACTATTTATGCTGATATGGGTAGCAAATGTTTCTTGATACTTATTCCTTACCACTCATCATTCTGTATGCTAAGAGTGTCACTACCATGTTGATTCAACCCTATTTCTGCTTCATTATCAACTTTATTTACTGACAATATATTGAGTTGTTTACTGACTTGTTTAACCACTTCCGGACCGCCCACTGTATATATACGCCATGACTTTGACGTTACATACCATGCTTATTGCCTCAGATAGCTGCCATAACTCTGGTATATTTTTATACAGCAAGCGATCCTCTTTCAGATAAAAGTGGTTCTGGTGGCAGATTCACCGTGGGATCACTTGTATGGGCGGTGGGAGAGGTGCCCCCCCTTACCGGTCATTTTCCCCGCTTACCGGAGCCATCGGTGTCGGCGAAAGAGATCCAACCTTTTGGACTGATGGGAAAATGAGTGAGGGCAAGATGGCCCCCACTTGACTCTATGCCCTTGGAGGACCGGAGTGACGTCAAACGTCACTTCCGCCCTCCAGCCTTAAAGCACCCATTTTTTTTGCGTATAAGTAAAGTGACTTTTTTTTGCTTTTAAGTGTAGATGTGAGATCTAAGGTCTTTTTGACCAGACCTCCTCTGTAACTCTAAACCAGTAACCTGTAAAAAATGTTAAATTGTGGCCTATGGGGATTTTTAAGTCGTTTTTTCATAGTTTGTCACCATTCCACAAGCGTGCGCAATTTTAAAGCCTGACATGTTAGGTATGATTTTAGGTATCAATTTACTCAGCGTAACATCATCTTTTTCACATTATACAAAAAAATTGGACTAACGTTACTGTTTTCTTATTTTTTAATTCAAAAAAGTGTATGCGTTTGTAAGGCCACTGCACAAATACAGTGTGACATAAAGTATTGTAATGATCTCCATTTTATTCACTAGGGTCTCTGCTAAAAGAAAATTATAATGTTTGGGGGTTCTAAGTAATTTTCTAGCAGAAAATACTGATTTTAACTTGTAAACAACAAATGTCAGAAATAGGTCTGGTCCTTAACTGATGCCTGTTTCTTGACAAAGTGTTATTGCTGATTACCAAGTACTACTTCTAGTGAGTTTCTGTGTCATTGCATGCACTTTCAACTCAGTGTATCAGAGGAGCGGAGGTTCTTCAGGAGGTTGAGGTAAAGAACAAGAGACCCATTCTATCCAGTGGCTCCTTCGAGGGAAGAGCTACATATGGAGGCTCATCTGAGATCCCTTCACTTTGAATGCCAGTAACCTAGAGAATGAACCAAAAGAAGTCAATATGGTGCCAAAAGCAAAATGGCTGCCTTGTACTGTGCATATTGCTTGATTTGCTGGATGAAAAATGGCCTGAGAAGCAGATTCATCAAGCGGTGAAAGTAGTAACTCCTGAGCAGAGGGTGTTTGTGTTAGACCTTACAGTGAATCCAGCTGTTGCTTGCACCTACATGTTGTTAGATTGGAGAAGAGATTTTCCTGTTCTGTTCCAGGGAGACAGTGTTCACCTGACCAAACAGGTTGACACCTGTCTAGTTTTAAAGTGTCAAATGCTAACCCTGAGAGCCCTATCATAGTCTGCGATACTCTGTCAGGGATTGAAGCAAACACCATGGGCCTAGAACCCACACCAGGGCTACCTCCTGCTTTCTTCTTTACAGACGTAGGGAAGTTGGTGGAGAATTGTGTTAAGAACAGATCTGCCCCCATCAATCCTGGATATCGGAAATGATGGTTTGTCTCCAGGAGAACCACAGTCCCATCTGGAGAATAAGACTTTGAAATCTGGATGGACCAAGCTTCACAAGCACTAGAAGAGTGAGACATCCCAGAGACTTTATATAAACAGAGACTTAGCGAAAGTCTCAGAAGTCAAACCACCAACCTCATGTAATCCCAGGACCCCAATGGAGCCAACAATGCCTAAGTTGCAGACCCAAGTGGCACAGGCACAATTAAAGATGCAGCTAACTATGATGCAAGTAATGGAGGCCTATGCAAGCATGCATGCAAGTCTCCGACAGACATGAAACAGGCCATGTCCACTCCACCAAAGGAGACACCTCACTGTCCCCATGGGGAAGATGTTACCATTGTGGGGAATAGATATGTGCAATTTGTTTTTCGTTTAGATTTGTTTTTTGGACAAAAACGTAATTTTCGGAGATTCAGATGTATCCGAATTTCCGAATGGACATAGAAAGGAATGGCAATGAATCAGAAAAAAGTTATAACAAAAATAACAAATGCATTTGTTCCATTCGGATTATGTCACATTTTCAAATTCAATTGATAATATAAGGAATGGTCAGAATCTATTGTAAATAGCTGCATAGGCTGCCATGTCCTTAACAACCATGACTCTTCTCCTGTTAGTGGGTGTCACGATGATGCAGGTGTGAGTCCACGGATGAGCAGGTGACATGGGATCCCCCAGGGCGTGGAGTCTAAGGGCCAGCCGGTATTCTGCCAGGGACCCCCTCACGGGAGTTTGGACCCAGATCACGACACCCAGGTTCACCCTGCTTGCGAGGAGAGTACTCGAAGACACAGTGCAGGCACGGATGGATGGATGAAGCAAAAGAAGAGCTGGATAAAGAGCCAAGGTCAGGGTGGTCAGCAGACAACCGTAATCAGAGGAACAAGCTGAGTCGGTACACAAGAGGTCTGTCCACGAGAAGTCAGGTAAGGAATATAGCACGGAAGGAGCTCCGGCATAAGTGTTGCTCATGCAACCAGAAACTGGTCTGAGTGGGATTTGAATAGGGAGACACATGGGCGGCTGGACAGGAAGTAGCAGGAAGGAAGGCATATAAACCAGCAGGTGAAGATGGTGACGCCCACAGCTGCTGAGTCAGTGCAGCCAGAGCAGGCATCCCATGGAGTTGAAAGATCTCCTTGATGAAGGTCGTGGCAAGACTGGTAGCTGTAGGTAGGCCTGGGAGGGGAATCAAGTGACACATTTTGGAGAAATGATCCACCACTACCCAGATGATCGTAGAACCAGCTGAGGGAGGCAGATCAGATATAAAATCCATGGAAATACAACACCAAGGTATTTCGGGAACTGGTAAATGTAGAAGCAGCCCAGCTGGGGCGGACGAGGAAGACTTTGATTGTACACGCAAGGAGTTTGGGACGAAGTGTGAGCACCACAAATGTCCTACCTGGAGGAGGTTGCGTGGGCAAGAGTTGAGTAGTGGCTAGAATTTGCTGCGGAGGGATGATGGGACCAGGATCTAGGTGATTCACAGAGTCATTGACTTCGAACGTTCTGGATAAGGCACCTGCACAAACATTTTTGACACCAGGATGAAAGGTAATATTGAAGCTGAACCGTGCAAAAAAGAGAGCCCAGCAAGCTTGTCGTGGGTTCAGTCGTTTAGCAGATTGTAAATATTGCACATTTTTATGATCAGCATAGATGGTGTTGCAATAGGGGGAGCCCTCTAGCAGATAAGAAAAGAAAATTTAAAAAAAGATACATATTTGGGGGAACACCCTACCAAACGCATGGTGCTGCATATTACAGAGCACACATGATACTTACTCCTGCCAGGCTGTTTAAAAGCATCTAAACGTATATATAGCAAAAATGCAAAAATACGGGGGTTTGGTCACACTGAATGGCCATGAAGTGCTTAAGCCATGGGATGAGTCTTTTGGTCTCCCATAAAGAGAAGCGTTTGCTTCCATGGTTTAAGAGATATGATCATTCACTCTAAGGTTAGTGTCGGAACCCACTGTTAAAACGGGGTACTTTGCAGAAGTCAGTGGGCTTAAGCACTTCATGGCCATTCAGTGTGTCCTAACTCCCATATTTTTGCATTTTTGCTACATACGTTTAGATGCTTTTAACCACTTCAGCCCCAGAAGGATTTCCAGCTTTAGGACCGGAGCCCTTTTTGCAATTCGGCGCTGCGTCGCTTTAACTGACAATTGCGCGGTCGTGCGACGTTGTACCCAAACTAAATTTGCGTCCTTTTTTTCCCACAAATAGAGCTTTCTTTTGGTGGTATTTGATCACCGCTGCGTCATTTCTGATCGCCGCTATAAACAAAAGAAGAGCGACAATTTTGCAAAAAAAAACCAAATTTCTTACTTTTTTCTAAAATACAAATCCAAAAAAAAAATATAAAAAAACATTTTTTTCACCGTTTTTGGCCGATTTATATTCTTCCTCATATTTGCGATAAAAAAAATCGCAATCAGCGTTTATTGATTGGTTTGCGCAAAAGTGGTCGCGTTTACGGATGATGAGAATTCATTTTTGGGGTTTTTAAATTTTTTTTATTTTTTACTAAAAATGGCGGCGATCTGCGATTTTTTGCGGTACTGCGATATTGGGGCGGACATGTCGGAACATTTTGACACTTTTTTGGGACCATTGGCATTTATACAGCGATCAGTGCTATAAAAATGCACTGATTACTGTGTAAATGCCATTGGCAGTGAAGGGGTTAACCTGCAGGGGGCGCACTAAGGGTTAACTATGTTCCCTGGGCGTGTTCTAACTGTATGGGGGACTGCCTATCTGGGGAAGGGAAGTTATCACAGCCTTCACGTAAAGGAAGGAAGTTATCACAGCCCTTCCCCCTCACACAGAGCGGAGGTCCGTGTTTACATACACGGACCTCCGCTCATTCGCTCCGGGGGGGCCATCGCGGGTGGCCGGCGGCAATCGAAGCCGCAGCACCCGCTCCACGACCCCCCTGGATACAGTGAGCACGCGGGCGCGCCTCCGGCGGCGCGCGCGCGCTCACTAAACTCGTTCCCGCAGCCGCCGTCGTATGACGGCGATTTGCGGGAACGAGCCACTTTGCCGCCGTCAGATGCTGATCGGCGGTCGGCAAGTGGTTAAACAGCCTGGCAGGAGTAAGTATCATGTGTGCACTGTAATATGCACTATGCGTTTGGTAGGGTGTTCCCCCAAATATGTATCTTTTTGTATGTTGAGGTCCTGAGCAGACCTTTTGGACTGGTGAACCCCATCCTCCTTAATTACCCCCAATCAGTGTCCCTCTAGCAGATGTCGCCATTCTTGGAGAGCTAGCTTAATAGCCAATAGCTCGTGGTCCCCAATGGTATAGTTCTTTTCTGCATTCGACTTGCTCTTCTAAGCTTGCAGTAGGACATCAGCGACTCCTACTGAAGAGGCATCAACCTCCATAGAAAAGGGTTTTGTTATGTCTGGACACAGTAGAATAGGGGCGGAGAGGAAGGCTGCCTTGAGTTTGTGGAAAGCATCCATGGCTTCAGGGAGCCAGGACCTGGCAGTGACACTCTTACGGGTAAGTGATGAAATAGGAGCCACCAAAGTAGAATAGTTGTGAATGAGTTGGCGATAGTAATTGGTGAAGCCCAAAAAGCGCTGGGTGGCTTTTTCCATCAATCCCTAATCTGTGATTATGTAGCCCAGGAATGGAACTTGTGTTTGTTCAAATAGGCACTTCTCCAACTTAGCATAGAGGCAATTGTCCCCCAGTCGCTGCAGCACAGCTTTCACATGGAGACGATGGGTGTGCAAGTCTGGAGAGAAAATAAGAATATCATCCAGATACTATATACAATAACGCACACATACAAAAGGTCACGGAAGATCTCATTAATTGTCACGTATCTAGTGGTAGAGTCTGGCTTATGCAGTAGGCAACCTCTCTTATGGCCCTGGTTCCAGAACCCCTGGTAGAGTAGACAGGGAGTGCTGGAGCACAGGGGGGCACGAGGGCTTGACGGGACACAGATGGTGGTAGGAAGTTGTCCTGTAGTCCGTGCTAGGCTGAAGAGTAGTGGTACTGGCCGGGTCGTTAACTTGCGGGCAGAGCGGTACAGAAGGAGCAGGCAATTGGATGGTCAGGTGCAGGCAGGGTCGTTGGCAGGCAGGTGGAGGTACAGAAGGAGCAGGCAGAAGGGTGGTCATAGGCAAGCCGGGGTGGGTGCAGGCAGAGTTCAAGCAAATGCAGGTTCAGGCCGGGTCACAGGTAACAGGAAGCTTAGAATGGGTCGCTCAGGAACACCGTAACGCTGTAGAATGGACAGCACTTGCTTCCTGGTGCGGTCCTGCTTAACCACTTCCATACAGAACACTTACACCCCCTTCCTTACCAGACCAATTTTCAGCGCTCTCCCACTTTAAATGACAATTACTCAGTCATGCCACACTGTACCCAAACAACATTTTTATCATTTTTTTCTCACAAATAGAGATTTCTTTTGGTGGTATATAATCACTGATGGGTTTTTTATTTTTTTCAATACAAGCGAAAAAAGTAGCGAAAATTTTGGAAAAAAAACACTTTTTTTAGTTTGTTTTGAAAATTTGTGCAAAAAAGTCATTTTTCTTCATAAATTTGGGCCATAATTTATACTACTACATATCTTTGGTAAAAATAACCCAAATTTGTGTATATTATTTATTCTCTGTGAAAGTTATAGAGTCTACAAGCTATGGTGCAAATCATTGAAAATGTATCACACCTGATGTACTGACCACCTATCTCATTTCTTGAGACCCTAACAAGCCAGGAAAGTAAAAAATACCCCCCAAATGACCCCTTTTTGGAAAGAAGACATTCCAAGGTTTTTAGTAAGAGGTGAATTTTTTTTGAAGTTGTATTTTTTTTCCCACAATTCATTGCAAAATTAAGAATTTTTTTTTTTTTTACACAAATTTGTTATAACAAGTTATTTCTCACACCCAGCATATGCATACTTGCAATGACACCCCAAAACACATTCTGCTACTCCTCCTGTTACACTTTGGAAGGCTCTGGAGCACCAGGACAATGGAATTGCCCACAAAATGACCCCATTTTGGAAAGCTAACACCCCAACGAATAATCTAATGAGTCTTTTGAACGGTTCATTTTTTTCCAGAAGTTTTTGGAAAATGTGGAAAAAAATGAAAACGCATTTTTTTTTTTACACAAAGCTGTCCATTTATAATATATTTCCAACACATAGCATGCACATAGAAAAAATTACACCCCAAAACACATTCTGAGTATGGCGATGCCACATGTGTGAGACCTTTACACAGACTAGCCACATACAAAGGCCCAACATCCAAGTAGCACCTCTAGGTGTTCTGGAGACATAAATTACACACATAAATTCCTGCCAACCTCTTACATTGCTGAAAGCCCTTCATATTTCTAACACATAGCAAGTACTGTAATAACAATTACAAACCAAAATACATTCTGCTGAGCAAAGGGTAAAGAAAAGATTACCTGCAGTTTAGAAGTGCAGGGGCCCACAGAGGAAAGCATCAGTCCAGGCAGCAGGCAGGAACGTGGACAGCGACAGCAAAACAGACAGCAGGCAGCAATACTGTCCATAGTCAGTACAGGTAGAGATATTAGCAGCACAGCCAAAGCATTGGTCCAGGTAGCAGGCAGAGATGTGGCCGGCAGCAGTGAAAGGATTGTCCATGCAGCAGGCAGGAATACTGTCCATAGTACAGGCAGCAGGCAGAGATATGGTCAGTACAGCCAAAGTATTGGTCCAGGCAGCAGGCACATGGTCCATAAAAAGTCCTTGGTCAGTGTAGGCAGAGATATTGTCAGTACAACCAAAGTATTTGTCCAGGCAGCAGGCAGGACCATCAAGCTTAGGGCCTCAGGATAGAATGGGGATGGGGACGGGTAGAGGCTTCTCCTACCCAAATGCTTTGAAGCCTCCGGGCACCAGACCCTGTTCTGCAAATTACAAAACAAGGAAAAAAACAATAACTGGTTTTCTCAAATCAGAACATCATTCTGGAGCCCCTCACATATGTGAGACCCCTGTGTAGCAGGGTGAAAGATCAGTCCAAGGGGCAGGCAAAAACATGGTCAACATTCCGAGGCCAGTGCAGGTAAAAGGCAGAAATAGACGGTAGGCAGAGGCATAGTCGATACAATCCAAGGTCAGTTCACGTGAAAGGCAGAAACATGGCTGATAAACAATGCAGACAGCAGGCAGAGGCTTAGTCGATAAACAGGCCAGGGTCAGTTCACATGGAAGGCAGTGGCATGGTTGGTTGAGGAAACAGGGAACTAATCAGCACAGGAATTTGAAAATGGGGAAATGGCAGTCTACTTGAAATATGGGCTAATAATTTACAAGGTTATGATAGCGTCTCAAGCATTCTCTGTGACAAAGGCCAGGTTGGGAGGGACATTGGGGACAATAGAAACTAGTGTCTCTCCTAACTCATCTCTCCTAACTCATCTTTTGCTACACACCCGACATTTTTTTTGGCGTCGTCTTCCATTTGCCAATGGTGGAATCTTTTCAGAAAAATGACTCTCATGCAGTCTGCTGACACAATCTGAGTGAAGGCTTTCTGGGGCTGATCCTTGTGGATATAGCAGGGCAGTGATAACATCTTCAATAAACTTTAGGAAGGTGTTGGATACTTGGTGTTGGGTCGATTTTTGATACGTGATAAAGGAGTTGTACATGGCCAAATGAAAGCGGTAAATAGCAACTTTTTTATACCAGAACAGGGACTTTCTTGTGGATAGGTAGGGCTGCAATATCTGATTGTTTAAATCCACCCCCCCCCCCCCATGAATTTATTGTATTTGTGGATATAGCAAGGCTTTTGAACTGGTCCGCATCTTCTGGGAACTTCCACCGAGGTGTACATCGTATACATGACGTATACGTCCTTCTTATCCCTCCACTTCAGGGCCAACACTTCCTCGTTCCTCTGGCTTTCCGATTCCCCCCTCTGTAGCCTTGTGTTGACAAGACGCTGTGGGAAGCCCTTCCTGTTTTTCCTTGCTGTACCACAGGCCAATGTTTTATTTAGGTAAAGGTGGCGTAAAAGGGGCAACCTAGTGTAGTAGTTGTCCATAAAAATGTGAAGAATGGGAATGCCAACTGCCAGACAATTTTACCGCTTGTTCCCATGTATGGTGGACACTCAGGGGGCTGGAGCTGGGAATCTTTGCCTTCGTACACACGAAAGGCATAGACATAACCGGTGGAGCTTTCACAAAGCTTGTTGAGCTTCAAACCGTATCTGGCCCTCTTACTTGGGATATACCATTTGATTCCCAGCCGGCCTGTGAAATGGACCACGGATTCGTCTGCAGATATGTTTTTGTCAGGGGTGTACAGCTCGGAAAACCTCTTGGAGAAATAATCAATAAGGGGGCAAATTTTATATAACTTGTCAAAGTCGGGATGATTTCGGGGGGGCGTGTTGTCGTTAAAATGCAGGAAGCACATTATAATTTCATAGCGGGACATGGTCATGACACTTGAAAAAACTGGCATGTGGTGGATGGGGTGGGTAGACCAATACTTATGTAATTCATAGTTACATAGTTACATAGTTAGTCAGGTTGAAAAAAGACACAAGTCCATCCAGTTCAACCAAAAAAAAAAAAAAAAAATGTATATACATATATATATATGTATATACACATACAACCAAATAATCCCATATACAATCCTTCACCCACAGTTGATCCAGAGGATATATTATTTACATTAAGGAAAGAATCCAGCCCTTTTTTAAAGCAATCAACCGTGCTGGCCAAAACCACCTCTGGGGGGAGTCTATTCCACATTTTCACAGCTCTTACTGTGAAGAAACCTTTCCGTATTTGTAGATGAAATCTTTTTTCCTCTAGACGTAAAGAGTGCCCCCTTGTCCTTTGTGATGACCTTAAAGTAAATAACTCCACACCAAGTTCACTATATGGACCACTTATATACTTGTACATGTTGATCATATCCCCCCTT
>BLSH010139687.1:52755-67343 GCA_018402905.1 Glandirana rugosa
TAACACCTGGTTTGGTTACAAAAACGAGCAGTTAAATATCTTTTGGTGGGGTTGAGTTCAATACGGGCGGGGAAGGTAACCTCTGGGCATTGGCACCTCCTCAAATTTCATAAAAATCCGGACTGTGAGTTGTACCCCTAATGTTTTTTCTTGGACTAAAGAAAAATACTCCTCCATTCATTTTGGAATCTGTCTCCCCACCGACACCTGCACCATATGAACCTAAAACGTTTTCGCAAACTGTGGCAAGGGGTGTGTGCCGATTACACATTCCATTTCAGATGTCCGAACCTTTCTAGTTAAACATTTACCTATCTTTTGACCGATTTTCTGGCTTAAGCGTGTGTGGGGAACGGTGTCAAACGCTTTTGCAAAATCCAAGTATACCACGTCCACAGCCACCCCTCTGTCTAAGGTTTTACTTACCTCCTCATAAAAAGAAATCAGGTTCTTTTTTGTAATCCCCATGTTGAGTGTCAGGCCTAAAAATACTTTAAACTCCTCCACGGTTACGGGTCTCCAATGGAAGGGGCGGGCATAACTTGAGTTGGGGTGGTTTTCTATAAATTGACGAGCAAAAACATTGGTTTGGTCCACAATGTTGTGGACCAACTCGTCAGAGAAAAATAAATGAAAAAAATCAATTTACGAGAACCCTTCTGTGTTCACTTGAATGCCTGGCTGTCCTGTAAAAGGGGGGGTTGTGGCTGACCCTGTGGTAGAAGGCAACCACAATGGGTTTGTCAAGGCCTCCGGGAGCTGGGTTTGGGCCCTAATTCTTTGGCGTGAAATGCCAGCACTTGTACTGGGCATTTCCTCCTGGGATCTAGCGCCATTGGCATTTGCCGATTGGCCATTGGGGTGTCTGGCACTGCTGGTTGCTGCCTGGTCTTCAGTCCGTCTTCTTTTAGGACGGACTGCTTCCTCCTCAAATTCTTATGAAGATGTACTGTCTTCGGTGGGCATGTATTCGGAACCAGAACCAGAATCAGAACTGTGGCTAGGCAGTGAGAACTCTCATGGGTCAGGCTCAGCATCTGGTATGCCTCTTCTGTAGTGTATAATCGCTTTCTGGACATGATGACAGGTACTCTGATTGGTGACAGGTACTGATTGGTGACAGGTACTCTGATTGGTGACTGGTACTCTGGTTGGCAACAGGTACTCTAGTGACAGGTACTCTAGGGACAGGCACTGATTGGTAACAGGTACTCTGGTGACAGGCACTCTGGTGACAATTACTCTGGTGACAGGTACTCTGATTGCTTACAGGTATGCTGGTTACAGGTACTCTTGATTGGTGAAAGGTACTCTGGTTGGCGACAGGTAATCTGGTGACAGGTACTCTGGTTGGCGACAGGTACTCTGGTGACAGGTAATCTGATTGGTGACAGGTACTCTGGTGACGGGTACTTCAGATGGGGTGACAGTTACTCTGATTAGTGACAGGTACCCCAGATGGGGTGACGGGTACTCTCATTGGTGACGGGTACTCTGATTGGTGAAGGGTACTCTGGTGACAGGTACCCCAGATGGGGTGACAGGTACTCTGGTGACAGGTACTCCAGATGGGGTGACGGGTACTCTGATTGGTGACGGGTACTTTGACAGGTACTCTTGATTGGTGACAGGTACTCTGGTGACAGGTACCCTAGATGGGGTGACTGGTACTCTGATTGGTGATGGGTACTTTGGTGACAGGTACCCCAGATGGGGTGACAGGTACTCTGGTGACGGGTACCTTGGTGACAGGTACTCTTGATTGGTGACAGGTACTCTGGTGACAGGTACCCCAGATGGGGTGATGGGTACTCTGGGGACGGGTACTTTGGTGACAGGTACTCTGGTGACAGGTACCCCAGATGGGGTGATGGGTACTCTGGTGACGGGTACTTTGGTGACAGGTTCTCTTGATTGGTGACATGTACTCTGGTGACAGGTACCCCAGATGGGGTGACGGGTACTCTGATTGGTGACAGGTACTTTGGTGACAGGTACTCTGGTGACAGGTACCCCAGATGGGATGACGGGTACTTTGGTGACAGGTACTCTTGATTGGTGACAGGTACTCTGGTGACAGGTACCCCAGATGGGGTGACGGGTACTCTGATTGGTGACGGGCACTTTGGTGACAGGTACTCTTGAGACAGGTACCCCAAATGGGGAGACAGGTACTCCAGATGAGCTCAGACATGTACTCTGATGGGCTCAGACAGGTACTCTGATGGGCTCAGACAGGTCCTCTTTTAGTCAGGGGGCAATCAGGGGGCAATCTGGCACATGTAATCCCACAGTAATTCTCTAACTCACAGTTTAGATGCTTTTCTCCTCACACTGGAACGGTGTATGAGGAGAAGTGCCTGGTAACAGTAAGTTACCTGGCACTTTGTTGACATTTGTGACCGGCTGTGACTGGACACAGCCGGTCACGTGGTAAAGAGCCAATTTCATTGGCTCTTTACCCTGATCGGGTTGGGCATTGTCCGAGGGACAAGCCGCAACCCCGATCTCCGTGCTGCGCGCCCCCTGGGGGCGCGCACGAGCGGCGTGCACGGCCGGTTTCAGCGACATAGCAAATGACCGGCTGTGATAGGACACAGCCAGTCACGAGGTAAAGAGCCCAATTTATTGGCTCTTTACCCCGATCAGGGATGGGCCCTCAGAGCGGCGAATACCGCAGTACATCATATGAGGTCCTGTTAGGATAGTGAGTGCACCTTGCCGGCGTATTTATACTATACGCCGGTAAGGAAGTGGTTAAATGGCCGCTATCGGCGCCATTAGTACACGCGGGAACGCGCACGGGAGGCCGGAAACGGTCAGAAAGTCCTTTTTCCTAACATTAACAATGTTTTGGAAGACCGCTGGGGCATTACAAAGGCCAAAGGGCATCACAAGATATTCATAATGTCCGTCCCTGGTGTTAAAGGTGGTCTTCCACTGATTTTTATTAAATTGTAAGCCCCTCTAAGATCCAATTTAGTGAAAACCTGAGAACCCCGCAGTCTGTCAAAGAGTTCCAAAATCAAAGGGAGAGGGTATCGGTTCTTCACAGTGATGGCATTAAGGCCCCGGTAATCGATGCATGGACAGAGTGAACCATCTTTTTTGCCTACAAAGAAAAACCTGGCTCTGGCCGGTGAGTTGGATTTCCTGATGAAACCCTTTTACAAGTTTTCCTAAATGTATTCAGACATGGCTTATGTTTCTGGGATAGAGAGAGGGTAGACTCTGACTCGGGGAGGAGAGGTTCCTGGTAACAGATTGATGGAGCAGTCATAGTCTCTGTGAGGAGGAAGGCAATCAGCAGACTTTTTGCAAAAAACATCCTGGAAGGACTGATATTGGGAAGGCAAAGAGGGAGCTGTAGTGGTTACAGCCAGAGGGACGGCAAGAGGTGGTAGTACCTTGGACATACATCGTTCATGACACTGAGGCCCCCAAGCCAATACTTGTCCAGAGTTCCAATCTAGGTGTGGTGAATGTCTCTGCAACCATGGGAGGCCCAGAATGATGGGACTGGAGGATTTATGCAGAATTAGAAAGGAAATTTCCTCACCATGCAAAACCCCAATGTGTAATGCAAAAGGAGGGGTGTGAAACGGGATGGGGCCAATTGGCAAGAGGGAGCCATCTACTGCAGTCACAGAGAGAGGTATCTTCAGGGCAACAAAGGAAATGCCCAACTCAGAGGCCAATGATTGCCCCATGAAATTCCCGGCTGCTCCAGAGTCCTCATATGCAGAGAGTTGATAAGAATTTTGAGCCCAATGGATTGACACGGGTAGGTGAAACGAGAGAAACTGACAGAATTAAAGGATTGGTCTAGCTCACCTCCCTCGGAATGACCTAGACCCTGGGGTTTCAAAGATGAGCTGGACAGGAGTTCAAAAAATGTCCTTTACCGCCACAGTAAAGACACAAGCCTAAACCCATGCGATGGGTGCGTTCCTCTGGGTTGAGGCGAGTTTGCCCCAAGCTGCATAGGTTCTTCCAAGGCTTGAGTGGTTGGAGATGGAGAGGGTTCCATAGGTTTTTGGAAACCCTGTGCTGGATGGCCAGAAGGAGGGTGAGTGTATCTGGATCTCTCCAGGGCCCGCTCTTGGAAGCGAATGTCTATTTGAATGCTCAATGCGATCAAATAATCAAGCGTGGTAGGAATGGTGCGCCCCGCAAGTTCATCCTTTACACGCTCTGAAAGGCCTTGCCAGAAGGTAATGGTAAGAGCCTCATTATTCCATGTGAGTTCAGCAGCCAGTGTATGGAAGTGAACTGCTTATTGGGCGACTGTCGTTACATGCTGATGAAGACGCTCTGCCGGGCTCGTCAAAAGTTTTCTGGGAATGCATCCAAAAACGCCTGGAGGTTGGAAGTGATGGGATCTTGTCGTTCACAGAGTGGCGAGGCTCAAACCAGGGCGTCACCAGAAAGGAGGGAGATGATATATGCCACTTTGGTGCGATAAGTTGGAAAATGGTGGCTGGAAAGTTCAAAGTGTATGGAACACTGATTAACAAAGCCACGAAAAGCCTTGGGGTCCCCAGAAAAACGAGGTGGTGGTGGTAGGTGCAGGCAGGGATTGCCAGGTGTAGCAGGTACCATGGGAGCCGATGAGGCAGAAGCAGGAGTGGAAGAAGTTGAGGTTACAGCCTCTTGCTAGCGATCCAGACAGGGGGTAAGATCCTGTAGAAACAGCATTATTTGCTCTTGATTAGCTTGCTGGGAGTTAAGTCTCTTCCACGGGAAGTGGAATTGGTTGCAGTTGAGAGATGGGGTGGCTTACCAAAGTGGTCTCTTAAACAATCCTGAAGAAAGATGGCAGCTGTTCTACCAGAAAAACAGAGACTAGCAATGACTTTACATGATGAGCATGGCCATAAAGGAACAGAGAGGACTTTGAAGCTAGTCAGAGACCACTTTTATGGGCCTTTTATGCGAGCTGAGGTTGAAAGCTGCTGCTGTTCTTGCTTAAAATGTATTCTGTGGAGGACTCTAACAACCAGAACCACCTATATGGGTCCCCTTCAACGTCAAGGACTGGAATTGGTTTGCATTAATTTCTTGTGTCTAGAACCTGACTTGAGTGGGCAAGGAAATGTCCTGATGGTAACTGGCCACTATATTTCAGACCAAAGATCAACAAGCCTGAACAATAGCCAAAGTTCTTGTGGAAAAGTTTTTTGCATTAAGATTAGGGGCCAGGCGCATGAATTAGGGAGGTTATGCCCTAGCACCCCGTATGGACGTGCCACCACTGGTGGTGATAGGGGGCAACCTTGGCGTGTACCATTAGATGTATCAAAGGAGGTGGAGAGCATACCAGATACAAAGACCTGGGCAGAAGTCTTTGTATACAGGGCCATAATGGCTGAATAGATTGGACTGGTAAATCTAAAGGCTGTTAGAAGTTGAGCCAAATATTCCCAGTGGATTCTATTAAGCTCTTTCTCTGCATCCAAAACTAGGAGCAGAGGTGTTTTCAGTTTATTTCAGGCTAAATGAATGACATTCACCAAATGGCGAGTGGCGTCAGCTGTTTGGTGGCCTTTTGTGAATCCAAATTGATCTGGGTGTATGATAGAAGGTAGTATGTCGACCCGTCTGAGGGCTATAAGTTTGTCATACATTTTCAGATCATTGTTCAAGAGAGAAATTGGGCGGAAACTTTGAGGGGTAGTAACGTTGGTAACGTTATAATCATTGCTTTCAGCATTTCAGATGCGAAACAGGAAGAAGCAACAGATGAGTTATTGACTCTTTCAAGATAAGGAGTTAGAATATGTTTGAAAGATTTAAAATATTCCCCTGTAATGCCATCTAGGCCTGGGCATTGATTGTTAAGTAGGGAGTCCACCACTTTGCTGATTTCAAGGGTTGTGACTGGTGCATTTAACGAATGGTAGTGGTAGTATCTAGATTTGGATTCCGGGCATGGGCGTAATTATAGGGGTTGCAGGGGTCGCGATTGCAACCGGGCCCCATGCTCCAGGGAGGCTGCGTGCCTCCCTTGTACACCTGGATAGGAGGGATGGCAGAGGCGGCATTTAGAGGAACCAATCTCCTCCATTTTCCTCCTAATGGAGGAGATTGGTTCCTCTATATGCTGCATCCGCCGCCCCTCCTATCCAGTTTACTTGTCTTCTGCTGTTCCAAGGGTCCCTGTGTGCTTCCCTGGTCCCCCCACAAAGCTGCTGCCCCCACCCCTCTCTCCTGCCAGCTGCTGTAGAAGATGTGTCATGATTTAGAGATGGGAACGGGTTGGTAAATTTGCCATTTACCGGCCCCTTCCTTTTCTGAATGGACAGAGTCAGGGGGATTGGTACCAATTGGTTCATTCATAACTGAAACATAGTAAACTGTTTTTACTATACTTCCATTTCTGAATGAATGGGAGGCTCGGTACTCAACTATTCCTGTCCATTCACTCTGTGCAGCTGAGGCTACACAGATGGAGGTTGAGGTTTGAGGGCCGAGGTTTGTTTAGACCCCTGATATCTCATCAAAGCCCCCCAACAGAGCTCCTAAAAAAATATTAAAAAAATAATAAAATAAAATTGTAAAAGAAATAAATTGAAATGGTAAAAAAATAATGAAATTATAATAAAAATTAAAAACCACTGACACCAGTGACGGAACTATCAGGATTGCAAAGGTTGCAATTGCGACCGGGCCCTGGCATCTCACCACCATGGGCAGGGCCAAAGATGGCAGTAAGGGGGCTCGCTGCAGAACTTGAAAGGTGCTGATGTGGGGCCGCAATAAAGGGACTTGCAATGGGAGTAAAGGGTCCCAGGATCAGCGAAGAGGGAAGGGCCCTGGCCGGGGGTTAGGGGGGCCCTTCATATTTTCTTGCACCGGGGCCGTGAAGGTTCTAGTTACGCCTCTGATTCAGGGTAATGTTGAAGTCTCCACAAATCAACCAGCTTTCTTTCTGCAGCTTACAGATCTTCTGGAACAGCTTGCGGATGTATCAGATCTGGTGTGTGTTTGGAACATAAACGTTGGCAGAGTGTAAGTGAAGGAGTCAATGTCACACACCAGAATCAGATAGCGACCTTTGGGGTCTCTGATCTGCTTATGGAGCTTGAAGCATACTGTATCCCTGATAGCTAACATGACGCCTCGTTTCTTGGTGTCAGTGTTGGCTGTGAAAATGTGTGGGAAGTTGCGGTGTAATGAGGACCACGTACCTGATAGTTGAGCCTGTCTCTTGTAGAAGGAGACCTCTTATACAGCCCTGGCTCAGAGCCCACTGGAGTGGGGACAGTGGTCTCGTGAGCACAACGAGGTAGGAGTGCCTCTTGTCAGCAGCTGTAGACCGGATGCTGGAAGCAGAGCCTGGAACACTGGATTGCAGACTGGCTGGGATAGCAGCAGCAGATCAACAGTCACAGTAGCTGGATACAGGCAGGCAGAAGAGGCATGAGACAAGCCAGGTCGGGCATGGATCAGCAAGCAGGCAGAATCAGCAGACAAGGGATAGTCGGGGAACAGGCCGGGTTCAGTAACAGGTATCAGGCTGGCAGAAGAAGCAAAGTCAAACAAGCCGGGTCGAGCAGGTCATTGATCAGGCAGCAGGTATCAGGAACTGACTAGCTGCAGATCAGGCAGCACTTAAGCCTTAGCCTGACTTCCTTTTAAAAGCCCATGTGATGTGCTGACATAGATGATGGGTCCTAGAGCCCTCCTGCTCTGACGGATTCTGGGTCCTAGAGTCCTTCTGCTCTTGGTGTCCTGACAACATCCCTGCGCATGCGTACATGTGCGCACTTCCGAACGGTCGTGGGAACCCTTGTTTGAATCCATGCGTGCGCGGGGCAGCCTCCAGCTGCCCATCGATGTCTTCTTCTCTGGGTGGGCCTGGAAAAAGGCTTTGATCAATCTCCTTGCATGGATATTAGATTCAGGTTCCCAAGAGTTGTCTTTTGGGCCATAACCCTTCCACTTGATCTTGGGTCTGACCTTGTCTCCTCCTGCAATCCAGGAAAGTCTCAACCTCATACTCTTCGTTTCCATCAATGAGGACCGGCTCTGGTGGTCTAGACCCTCTATCAGGGAAGGGATCAGTCACGGCAGGCTTCAATAAGGCAATATGAAAGACAGGGTGAATCTTTAAAGAGTCAGGTAGAGAAAGTTCATATGATACCTCAATGATAACTCTATTCACCGAGAAGGGGCCGATGAATTTGGGTGCTAGCTTCTTGGAGGGACAAGCCAACCGAAGGTTCGTTGTAGAAAGCCATACCTGATAACCAGGCTGCAACTTCAGCTCCCCCCTTCTCTTCCTGTCAAAAGTCCTCTTGTTGTCTGCCTGTGCCTTGGCGATTGCTTCCTGAAGAATCTTGTTGTTCTGACCCAAGAAGTCTGCTACACTCTCAACTGCTGGAACTGTAGATTCAGGAATGATATCAGGCAGGAAAGATAGGTTAAAGCCATAGTTTGCAAAAAATGGGGATTGTCCCATGGCCGAATGACTGGCATTATTATAGGCAAACTCCGCAAGTGGTATCAAAGATAACCAATCATCCTGGGAGAAGGACATGAAACAGCGGAGGTACTGCTCCAGAGTTTGATTGGTGCGTTCTGTCTGCCCGTTGGTCTCAGGATGATAGGCCGAAGAGAATTCCAGCTTAATCTGTAGTAGTTCAAGGCTTTCCAGAAGCGGGAAGTGAACTGGTCCAACACGATGTTGGCAGTTACTCCGTGTAGCCTAACAATCTCCTTAATGAAGACTCGGGCAGTCTCTGCAGCAGACGGGGTGTTCTTCAAGGGTAAGAAGTGAGCCATCTTAGACAGACGATCAACAACCACAAATATTGCTGTGCAGCCTTCGGAAGGTGGTAGTTCAACAACAAAGTCCATAGAGATCATCTGCCAGGGTCTGTCCGGGATGGGCAAGGGTTTGAGTAGACCCCAGGGTTAACTTCTTGTTGTCTTGTTCTGGATAGACAGAACATGAATTTACATATTTCCTGCAAAAGTCCTCCAACTTAGGCCACCAGAAAGTACGCTGTACCAGTTCTATGGTCTTGTGAATGCCGAAGTGACCTGCCAGGGGGTGGTCATGCAGGTTCTTTAGCACTTGTACCTGAACATTCTCTGGTACAAAGATTCGACCTCCTCTCCAAAGTAGATTATCCCCGCAAGCGAGGGTCAGCCCGGCAGGACTGGACTGGGACATGGAGGCCTGTTTAATTTGTGACCGGAGATCCGCTTGTAAGAGAAGGAAGCTACCTGCTGGCAGGATGGTATTAGGAACAGAGGAATCCTTGGGCCCATCATACATCCGGGACAAGGCATCAGGCTTGGTATTCTTTGACCCAGGACGGTATGTAATGTGGAAGTTGAAGTGAGAGAAGAACAAGGCCCATCTGGCTTGACGTGGTCTCAGGAGTCTGGCTTTATGTAAATACTCAAGATTCTTGTGGTCAGTATAACTAAGAATCAGATGAGTTGCACCTTCCAGAAGATACCTCCACTCCTCTAAGGCAGCTTTGATGGCCAAAAGTTCTCGATCTCCGATGTCATAATTCTTTTCGGCCGGAGAGAGCTTCCGTGAAAAGAATGCCACAGGATGCAGGGTGTCCTTGTTCCCTGCCGCTGGGATATGACTGCTCCCACTGCGTTTCGGAAGCATCAACCTCAAGGACGTAAGGCAATGCAGGATCTGGGTGACTCAAAATTGGGGCAGAAGTAAACCATCTCTTAAGGGTTTCAAAAGCGTCTTGGGCCTTAGAGTTCCAGCAGAAACGGGAGCTTTACTTGGTCAGTCGCATGATAGGGGAGATGATGGTGGAAAACCCCTTGATGAATTACCTATAGAAATTTGCGAATCCCACAAAGCGCTGTACTCCCTTCTTGTCAGTGGGTACTGGCCAGTTGATCACAGCAGAGACCTTCTGTGGGTCCATTTCAATTCCTGTAGGAGAGATAATCAGGCCCAGAAATTGGATACTCCTCTTTTCAAACTCACATTTCTCTGGCTTGGCAAACAGTCTGTGTTGGCGGAGTCTCTCCAGCACTTGCTTGACATGGCAGCGATACTGATCAAGGGATCCAGAGAAAATCAGGATGTCGTCCAGTATACAATCACAAAAATGTCCAAAAAGTCCCTGAACACATCATTAATGAAGTGCTGGAAAGTGGCAGGTGTATTACAAAATCCAAAGGGAATTACTAGATATCCGTAATGTCTGAACCTGGTGCGAAAAGCAGTTTTCCGTTCATCCCCCTCTCTGATGCGCACCAGATTGTAAGCCCCTCTCAAGTCCAGTTTAGTGAAGATGCAGGCAGATCTCAGTCTCTGGAATAGTTTGGTCATCAGAGGCAGGGGATAACGGTTCTTAATCGTGATCTTATTCAGCTCATTATAGTCCACACATGGCCTAAGTGACTGCAAAGAATATTCCTGCTCTGGCAGGGGACTTGGAAGGACGAATGAACCCTTTCTCAAGATTTTCGTCAATGTAGTCCTTTAAAGCCTCTTGCTCCCGTTCGGTTAGTGGAAAGAAATGTGTCCGAGCGGCATCTTGGCCCTGGGAAGGAGATCAATCGGACAGTCATAAAGCCGATGAGGGGGAAGTGTATCTGCCCCTTGCTTGATGAACACATCCAGGAACAGGTGGTATGGTTCAGGTACTGACTGCCGAATCTCTGGGTCCATGTTGAGGCATAATAGAGCTGGAGGGGTGACAGTGGTGCTGGGGGTGCAATGTCTCTGACAATAGGAGGAAGAGAACTTGACTTCACCAATAGTCCAATTAATTTGTGGATCATGAGCTTGGAGCCATGGAAGCCCCAAAATGACTGGAAAGAGTGGAGAGGAGATGGCATCCAAGCTTAACAGTTCCATATGATGTGCAGATCTGACAAGCAACAAAGGGGTCTCCTAGGTGACCAGTCCAGACTTGATATGGGACCCGTCAGCAAGGTATGACTGAAAGGCCATGCGTTTTGGGCTGCAGGGGAATGCTGTGTTGCTGGGCGAACTGGAGATCAACAAAGCAACTGCATGCTCCGGAGTCAATGATGCGCTGACTAGGAGGGTTCTTCCCGGCAGCTGGAAAGAGAGAGGTAGAGTGACTTGAGTGGCATTGGCAGACAGGGTAGACAGGCTGGTAGAAATAAGAGGTGCAGACTTATGGGTCTTGGCGGGGCAGTTGCGAACACAATGTCCCATCTCTCCGCAGTACAGGCACAAATTATTCTGCCGGCGCCGGAGTCGCTCTTCAGGTGTCAGCGAAGGTCGCATCAATCCCAATTGCACGGGTTCAGGTTCCGGAATGTTAGCAACCGACATGGTGGGAGTTGGACTTAAGGAGGCGTGGATAGGAACTCTGGGCAGCAATCAGGTAGGCCTGTGAGGTTGTGCAGCTCTCTTGGCTCGTCGCTCACGGAGCCGTTGATCAATTTGAATGGACAGGGTAATCAGTCCTTCCAGAGTGTTGGGGGTTCCCACTCTAGCAAGCTCATCTTTAAGTCCATCAGAGAGTCCCATGCGAAACTGGTGTCGCAGAGCTGCATCATTCCACTGGGTATCTGCACTCCAGCGTCTGAAGTCTGTAACATAGTCCTCGACCGCTCTGCAGCCTTGCTGGAGCACCTGCAGGGCAGCTTCTGCGGTGGTGGTACGCTGTGGATCGTCATACAGCTGAGCCATGGCATCAAGGGAGGCTGACAGGGTCTGTACTTGTGCGTGATTCTCCTCCAACTGAGCGTGGGCCCAGGATTGTGGTTCTCCCTGAAGCAGGGCGATGCCAATGATGGTTGAATACTCCTCCGCTTACCAAAATTCCTTTTTAAAGGATTTTAAATGAATGCAAGTATGATAAATCAAAGATGGATGGTAATATATGAGATAATACAGCAACAGCTGTTAGCACCTAGATAGCTATCCTTGGTTTTCAATCCTGTATTAAAATAAATAAATTGTGAATATGGTGCAGCGCTGTCTTGTGTGTGTGCCAAAAGAAGTACAACTAAATGCAATCTCATAAAACATAAGACATGTGAACCGCAAAAATTCCAACAGTCATAATATGACAACTCTGTGTTTAACCACTTCAGCCCCGGAAGGATTTCCCATGTTAGGACCAGAGCACTTTTTGCGATTCGGCACTGCATCGCTTTAACTGACAATTGCGCGGCCGTGCGACTTTGTTCCCCAAACAAAATTTGCGCCCTTTTTTTCCCACAAATAGAGCTTTCTTTTGGTGGTATTTGATCACCGCTGCGTCATTTCTGATGAGCGACAATTTAGAAAAAAAATAAAAATTTCTTACTTTTTGCGAAAATACAAATCCAAAAAAAAATATAAAAAACATTTTTTTCAACGGTTTTGGCCGATTTATATTCTTTCTCATATTTGTGATAAAAAAAATTGCAATTAGAGTTTATTGATTGGTTTGCGCAAAAGTTGCCGCGTTTACGGATGATGAGAATTTATTTCTGGGGTGCCCCCCCTCCCGCCGCTTTCCGGTCATCTCCGCCGCTTACCAGACCCGCCGGCAGCGGTGGAGAAGATCGGGTCCTTCCCCCCCAGTGTCCGTGAGCCGAGTGAGCGGCTGAAGCCGTTCACCCGGTTCCATAACATGGCTGGGCGGAAGCTACGTCACAAGTAGCTTCCGCCCAATGCTCTTAAAGGGGACATTTTTTTTTTTCCCCTGCCATTTTTTTTTTTTTAATGCACTTTAGTGTAAATATGAGATCTGAGGTCTTTTTGACCTCAGATCTCATATTTTGGAGGTCCTGGCATGCTTTTTTCTATTACAAGGAATGTTTACATTTCTTGTAATAGGAAAAAAAGTGATCAAAATTTTTTTTAAAAGAAAGAAAGTTGTAAAAATAAAAATTAAAAAGTAAAATACATAATTAAAAAAAAAAAGTAAAGCGCACCATCCTTGCGAGCTCGCGCGCAGAAGCGAACGCATACGTAATTCCCGCCCACATATGAAAACGGTGTGCAAACCACACATGTGAGGTATCGCCGTGATCGTTAGAGCGAGAGCAATAATTCTAGCCCTAGACCTCCTCTGTAACGCAAAAATGCTAACCTGTACAATTTTTTAAACGTCGCCATTGGAGATTTTTATGTTGCAAAGTTTGTCGCCATTCCGCGAGCGGACGCAATTTTGAAGCATGACATGTTGGGTATCATTTTACTCGGCGCAACATTATCTTTCACAATATGGAAAAAAATTGACCTAACTTTACTATTGTCTTATTTTTTAACTAAAAAAACTGAATTTTTTTTAAAAAAATCGCGCTTTTAAGACCGCTGCGCAAATACGGTGTGACATAAAGTTTTCCAATGGCCGCCATTTTATTCTCTAGGGTCTTAGAAAAAAAAAATAATTTGGGGGTTCTAAGTAATTTTATAGCAAAAAAAACTGTTTTTAACTGATAACCTCCAAACTCCAAAAAGAGGCTCGGTCTGGAAGTGGTTAAAAAAAGAATAAAGAGTCACCAAAGAACCATGATATAAAAGGTTGGGCCATGCTGACCCAAATGCAGCAGACTGCTGCTCAGGTTTCAATGAGGGGTAAAGATTTGCCGTATACATGTGCTCTGCATTGCTGGGAGCAATTGCATATGGCATATTAAAGTGCTCATTCCAGGGTGTGAGACTGGGAGTTTTTGGCTGTGACTAGACGCCAGTCAGGATCCACTGGTGCTGCTCCATCCGAAGAAGGTGCATCAGGATGGATGTTCAGGAAGCATCTTCCAGGCCTTCAACAGAGACAGCCTGTTTTCCACTGAGTCTACCATGTGGGTGGAGCCTTCCTTGGTGATGGTAATTTTAGTAGGGTAACCCCATCTGTAGTTAATCCTGTGATCTCTAAGGGCTTTCGTGATCTTGTTAAGACTCTTGCATTTTTGGAACATGTAGGATAGGTCCGCATACAGCTGGTAGTTTACATATTAAGCTGGAATGTGATCTTTCCAATAGCTGACATTATACGTTCTTTAACATGATAGAAATGCAATCTCAAAATCACATCTCATGGGACTTTCTCAGGTAAATCAGCAATCCTATTTTTGTTTCAGTGTGGCTGACTCTAGAATCGATAGTCTGCAACTCAGTGCTGACCTTGTGCATACAGAATAACATGTCTGCCTGAAGGGAGCTTCTGAGGGACATAAGCATATACTTCAAGACAAACATGTAACCTCTTGTGCGCCCTGGGAGCTGGATGGAGAGAATGTGGGGGCGCTGGCTCAGTCTGTCATCCGTGGACCATGGGTGGAACGTCCAAGGTGTCTATTGAGGTCTCAGAATGTGAAATGCTGGCTTTAGACGGCTGCAAGCTCTGAAAAGAGCTAGAAGGAACTCTGTGCGAACATAAAGCAGAAAGAGAGCAGCGCCAATCTAAGTGCAGCAGTATAAAAACATCTTTATTAAAAAGACAAATGGCAACTCAGAAGATAAAAGTGTTGTCAGCGCGTGTGTGGCAATAGGCCTTGTGTAGAGGTTCATCCACTCCTTTCAGAAGGACGGGCTGAAGGCGGGGAACACTGGTGGCCGCTGGTACTGGCTGAGCTGGTGGCTTCCAGCACTTCCAGGAACTCAGATGGGGCTCAGGAACCGC
>BLSH010139687.1:74424-88397 GCA_018402905.1 Glandirana rugosa
AAAATTGATGGTCGACCTCGAAACAATCTCTGTCTCTCGACAATGGGAGTTCAGGACAGAATGACTGTTACAAAATTGTTCGTGTTTCACAAGACGGGGTGAAAACACATTAAAAAGACATAACGTAACTTAACGTACTCCAATTATAACAAGTGGGAAGGACAAATCACGATCAATCAAGTCGAGATTGATCTGGATAGGATACTTTGCACTATTCATAGGCAACCTAATTCTTCAATAAGACAGAGAGAAAGAAATGTTGAATCCAATTAAATTTTACTTTATCTAACTGTAGTACAGAGGATGCTTTCCAGTTTTATGAATTGTAAGAAGATAAAGACTTCCCTTGCCATGTTGCGAAGCGCATGGGAAAAAATAGGATAGGTCTAGTTAGAGCTGAACTAACTAGCACTAAACAGGAAGGGTGAACAATATTAACCTCATGCAATTCAATGCAATACAGAAAAATTACACAAAAGTGGGGCAGAACACTTTGTGCTTGTTAAAACATTGTCAGTAAGACAGGACTTGAGGGTAACAGCTCTCTGTCTCTAACAAAGCTCCAGCTGGTAGTTAAAACCCAACAGGGATTATAGTTTTTTTTCCAGCTCACCAGCTCAGCCAGTACCAGCGGCCACCAGTGTTCCCCGCCTTCAGCCCGTCCTTCTGAAAGGAGTGGATGAACCTCTACACAAGGCCTATTGCCACACACGCGCTGACATCGCTTTTATCTTGTGAGTTGCCATTTGTCTTTTTAATAAAGATGTTTTTATACTGCTGCACTTAGATTGGCGCTGCTCTCTTTCTGCTTTATGTAAGCATATACTTCAGGATAGTGTCCATCGGCTAATTATTAGTGGAGCTCTGTATGGCACCTTGTTTGCCCAAGTAGTCGCCAATGGTAATAGATCAACCCCTTTCCAAATCAGAAACGGGACTAGGCAGGGCTGCCCCTTGTCGCCCCTCTTATTTGCGTTAGTTATCGAGCACTTAGCTCAAGTGATACAAAATAATCAATCTATTAAGGGGATCCAAACAAACTCCACCCACTTCAAACTGTTGCTATATGCTGATGATCTACTCCTCTATGTCACTCAGCCTCATATTAGTTTTCTACAGGAGCTTCAACACTTTGGTTTATATAGCAATTTCAAATTAAACCTAACTAAAACAGAAGCCCTCAATATTAATCTACCCCTTCCTACACTGACACGTATACGGGCTAATTTCCTCTTTAGATGGCAATCTCGTTCACTGAAGTATCTAGGTACCGAAATACCAAGCTCCTTTGCACACCTATATCCTTTGAATTATGCTCCTCTCTTAACTAAAATCAAACCCCAGTTGGAATCCTGGCACAACATACAGACCTCTTGGTTTGGTCGTATGAGTGTTTTGAAAATGGACATTTTACCAAAGTTTTTGTACTTGTTCCAAACGATACCGATCCAGCTGCCCAGCTCATTTTTTAAGGCCCTTCGTTCAATGGCAATAAAATATATCTGGCAAAGCAAACCCCCCAGACTTAAACACAGATTTTTATGCTTCTCAAAATTAAACGGAGGTGCAGGGCTTCCCGATTTCGAAACATACCATGCTTCGGCTATAATGTCCAGAATATTGGAGTGGTTTCCCCGCCCCTCTCCGAAAGCGGCCTCAATAGTGGAACAAGACCTATCCTCAACAGATCTTAGGGCTCTTTTGTGGGGACACAGCGGGATGTATAAATCAATCCCCTCCTTATCTCCCCTACTTTAACCATATGGTATAGATAGCGCACTTCTAGATCGCTCACTACAGACCCGAGCCCATTAGTTTACCTGATTGATAATCCATCCCTACCCAATGGAGGCGCAGGAGTCTCTTTAGGCTCCCATAATAGATCGCAATGGCCGGTAGCCAGAGACTATGTCCATCCTAACACTGGGCTTTTTAGACCCCCCCCCTACATCTCATTCGACCTCAGCGGATTGGCTGGCATCTATTGGCTTGAACCGATATTGCTTAAAGATACATAACACAGGCGACATACATAGACCACTTACCTATTTTGAGGAACTATTCACCCTATCAACACCTCCTCGCCACACTCTATCACTGATATGCAAGGACCTTTTATCTAATACACATAAAGATCCTCCGGCCTATACCCACCAATGGTGCGGGGACCTAGGGACTGAGATTTCCCCTGAGGAGTGGGAAAAATCATTTTTATTTACTCATAAATCCTTGATATCATCATATGCTCAGGAGAAGAATTTCAGACTATTATCTAGGTGGTACAGAGATCCTGTGTCTTTACACAGGATCTTTCCTGATTCTTCAGATGAATGCTGGCGCTGCCACGGAGAGAATGGAACCCTGTGTCACATCTGGTGGGACTGTTCACGTATACGCCCATTTTGGAGGCGTATCTTTGACACATACAATAGAATTTACGACAAACAACTCTCCCCCTCCCCGAAGATAGCGCTTTTATCTATTTTGCCAGGTACTATTAAATCACAAAAACAAAACCTGCTCAGATTCTTTCTGTCGGCGGCCCGCCAAGTAATTTCCAGGCACTGGAAGACAGAACTTACCCCCCCGATTCACCATTGGGTTAACACGATGAATGACACAATGCTAATGGAGGAGATGCAAGCCACTGAAACTGAGAACAGGGAAAAACATCATCTAAGATGGAGCACATGGTTAGACTATTTGAATATGACTTCCTTTCAGGAGACCTTTCTTAGTTAAGTGGACTATGGGCCCGAATTCTCTGGTAGATGCCCTTTAGGGCTTTAGAGGGGACGGGCCATTAGTTAGCAGACATGTCTCACTCTGTTCAATGTATGACGAGCGGTTTCCCCCTCCCGACTGACAGATACGCTACTTTCTATACCCTATTCCTCCTCTTTCTTTTGTTCTTTTCCCCTAGGGACCCATAGGTCTTTCTTTCCCACCTTCCGTACTAGCCCTTCTAACCCTTTCTCCCTCTCTTCGCATACATCTCTTTCCTCCTCGTTTGTTTCTCTCTCAGTAGATTTATGCAGTTCTAAGTCGTCATGAGCAATACATGAGGAATCTTAACTTAGATTGGACACGCAGCATAAGCAGTCTTGCACTATTATGGGAAGTTGGTGCAGTTGGTTGCACGCACCTCTTTTTTCGGTATTCCACATCTCTATATTGTGATTATCTCTATCTACCTCTGTACCTACTGTATTTACAGGGTGGTGCCACACCCATAGATGTTTTGTTATCTTGCTGCTTTCTTTTGAAAAATAAAATATATATTCAACCTAATTATTAGTGGGGAATGTGTCAGTGGAGTCAGGAAGTTCCTTTGCATCATCCCCTTTTCATTATTGAAGTTCACCTCAGTCCTGCTGCTCGATCCATCTATCCTGAATCTGGCCTTTTCTGGACTGCTAGACATGGGGGCAGTGGAGAGACATGATTGTCCCCTCTGTGAGCTGCTGCTGTGACTGTAGCCATATATGTGCTCTGCATTGTAGGGAGCGATTGCATATGGCATAGTAAAGTGTAGAGTTGAGCGAACCTGAACTGTAAAGTTCGGGTCCGTACCGAACTTTTGGGTGTCCGTGTCCTGAACTCGAACGTTTGAGAAAAAGTCCGGGTTCGGATTCTGGGTTCTGGTATTTTTTCACACATGTTGAATAGCTGCAGGGCAGCCAATCAACAAGCGTTTCACTGGTTTTTCCTAGAAGCCATCACAGCCATGTCTACTAATGGCATGGCTGTGATTGGCCAGTGCATCATGTGACCCAGCCTCTATATGAGGCTGGAGTCACAGTGCTGCATGTCACATGCTCTCAGGTTAGTGTATGGAGAGGATGCTGCCGGCGCTGTGAGGGACAGATTGTGAGGGACAGATTGCAGATCTAGTAACTAGGTAGAGATTACTACTACTGCTGTGAGGGACAGATTGCAGTGATAATAACTAGGTAGAGATTAATACTACTGCTTTGAGGGACAGACTGTGGATCTATAACATCTCATCCTGCATTACACAACGATCTGATTACAGAACGATCTATCATCCTGCATTACAGAACGATCTGATTACAGAACGATCGGATACTGGACTAGGTAGAGATTACTACTGCTTTGAGGGACAGATTGCAGATCTAATAACATCTCCCATTTTCTTCCTTTTGCAGCCCTCTAGCACTTTCCAGGACTTTTTTACATCCATTTTTTCCGCCGAACCCGAACATCCAGGTGTTCACTCAACTCTATTCATGGGGAAGCATGAGTGGCATTTTCCTTCCTGTCATTAACTCAAAAGGAGAATACTGTGTTGCTGAAGATGCCATACTTCTGACACTCATCAGAACAAATAGTACTGCATCTACCCAAGTATTTCCTCTGTCCAACAACATTTTTGCAATTTTTGATTTGACAGTCCTATTCATTGTTTCCACAATACCTGCAGACTGTGGATGATATGGCACATGAAATCTCTGTTGCATTCCCAAAATTTTACACATTGCCTGCATGATTTTACCTGTAAAGTGGGATACTCTGTCACTACTACTGAGGTTTGTTGGTATACCCCAGACTGGAAAAACATTATTAATCCGCATCCTAGCAGTTGTTAATGCATCGTCTTTATGAACAGGCAAAATTTCAATCCACTTCAAAAATACATCAACCAAAACTAAAGCATATCGAAATCCATTTTTCCCTGTTGGTAATGGTCCAATATTATTATTATTATTATTATACAGGATTTATATAGTGCCGACAGTTTGCGCAGCGCTTTACAATATTAGGGCAGACAGTACAATTACAATACAATTCAATACAGGAGGAATCAGAGGGCCCTACTCGTTAGAGATTACATAGCCTATTTGTAATGCGGACCAAGGTCCATCTGCTGGAGGAACTCCTTATAAAGGAGGTTTCTGACCCTTTGGTCTGGGATTTACTTGCACACAAATTAGACAAGATTGAATTACACTGTCTACTGTCTCTTCCATTTTGTCCCAATAGAATTTCTCTCTAAGAATTTCAAGCAATTTTTGTTTACCTATGTGGCCTAAGCTTTCATGGTTGAATTTCGTGAATTCTACCTGTAGGTGTTGTGGAATAACAGGATGCAGAAATTCATTAAGTCATGACACAGAAACCCATTCCCGAGAACCAAAGGAGATTCTGGATCAACCTGAGAAGAAAGAAAAGCATCTCTTTTCTGTTCTTCTGCAAAAGAGGGAATCTGTGTGTCTGTCTTCCTAACAACATTAATTGAAACTGGTTCAGGTTGAATCACTAGTTCTCCATGTAAAGCTGCCTCCTTAGCTAATGTATCTGCCGTTCTATTGCCCACTGTTAAACTGTCATTGTCCTTTCTATGGGATGGAATTTTTACAATAGCATAAGCAAGAGGATTTTCCTCTGCAAGTTCAAAAACGGCTTCAAGTGTTTCTTTCTGCACCAAGGTCTTATTAGAAGAGTCTACAAAACCTCAACGTTTCCATATTGGTAGGTATTCAGTAAGAGAACGTACAACATAAGAACTGTCACTATAGATCACTAATGGATGTCTGTTCTCTTCCTTGTCAATTGTCAACACAGTTTTTACTGCTTCAAGTTCTGCTCTTTGAGCTGAAAAATGTCCTGGCAATTTGTGTTGTATGGCAAGATTACGCTCTGGATACCAGATTGCATATCCACTGTAATAATTACCAGACACACAGTATCTCGAACCATCAACAAATACAGGTTCATCAATTTTTTTCTGCCTCTCTATGAAAGAGAGGAGAATGTGGGGTTGATTTACTAAAGCTGGAGAGTGCAAAAACCAGTGCAGCTGTGCATGCTAGCCAATCAGCTTCTAACCTTGGCTTGTTCAATCAAGCTCTGACAATAAAACCTTGAAGCTGATTGGTTTCTGCGTGGAGCTGCACCAAAATTTTCACTTTCAAGCTTTAGTAAATCAAACCCTGTGTCTCCTGGACTTCATGCGAACATTCATGTTCTAGCCCATTGTATTCCATCAACTGAGAAAGGATACACTTGGCGTTATGTTCAATCTGTATTTGTTTAGCCAACAACCATTGAGAAAATCTTTGGTTTGAGACTCCAGGAACATTTTTCTCAAAAAGGAACTACAAAGAACTGTGTGGGGTCTGTAGAATGATTTTGTTAAATCCTATAATATGCTCAGTTGCTTTCACTGCATAATGTACTCCCACAAGCTGTCTGACACAATCATCAAAACCTTTTTCTACTGGAGTTAGCAAACAAGAGAAGTATCCGAGAGTTCCTCAAACTCCTCCCTGTTTCTGGAGCAAAACAGCTGAGATGGCAGTTTCTGAACCATGCACCTGTAAAGCAAATGGAGCTTGCTTATCCACAGTAGCTAAAGCAGGGGCTATTTGCAAATTATTTTTCAACTTTTCAAAAGCCTTTTGCTGGATTTCTGTCCCGGGGCCAAATTAATTTCCCTCTTTGTGCTTTAGCAAGTCATATAACGGTTTTGCTTTCTCTGCCAATGACTCGATAAAACCTCTAGAGAAATTTACTAAACCTAGAAACTGTCTCAGTGCTTTGAATGTTGTTGGTACAGGTAGAGATGCAATAGCCTCAATTTATTCTTGCAAAGGCTGTCTCTTTCCTGGACCAATCAGAACTCCTAGAAACTTGACTTCACTTTTCATAAGCTGAACTTTGCGTGTATTCAGCTTGAGACCTTCTTCTTGCAGAAGTGTCAACAGTTCTGCCAGAATAATCATGTGCTCCTCCTCATTTTCAGACATGAGCAAGATGTCATCTACATACTGAATTAAACAATCTGGTCTAGAGAATTTTGATAAAACATTTGCCAACGCCTGATGAAATATAGACGGGGAGTTATGAAAGCCTTGCGGAATTTGCTGGAAAACATATTGCACATTTTTAAATATAAAACTGAATTTATATTGACAGCTTTTGGCCAAAACAATTCTAAAAAATCCATACGCCACATCTATTACAGAAAACACATTTGCGTTTAGTTGTGACAAAATGTCTGGAGTTTCCGCTACAATAGGAGAACAACATGGAATGTATTTGTTTAACATTCTTAAGTCAATCAGAAGTCTGTATGCACTAGGGTCATCTCGTTTAACAACTACCCATAAAGGATTATTTATCACAGAATTAGCTTTCCTGATGATTCCCTGATCCAAAAATTCTTGAATAATTTTTTAAACAGGTTCATCAGACTCTGTTGCTAATTTGTATGGCTTGACAAATGGATGGTCTTTACCTTCAATGTTTACTTTGAAGACCTTTGAATAGACCGAACTCATTTCTACTCTGGCTCCAAAGTTTTTTGTATGACCAGTTGTTTTAACTCAGAATTGTCTCCCGTATCTGGCCATTTATAGTCAGCGTCAATTGCTTCTGTCAAACGATGCTGCCAACTTCACAGTAATCTGCTGGATCAATTACCCCAGGCTTACGATTAGATGGACCTTTCTAAATCACTCCACTGGCTAAATCAATTATCCACCCTCTTTGAGACAAAATGTCAGTACCGATAATGTTCTCTGCACCTTGACAATACCAAAGATCAATTTCAGTTTGCAAACATCCTGGAATTCAAACTACACATTTTTACACATTTTAGCCTGAGAATCACCCGTTCTATTAAACAAAACAATTGTACAAACTGCTGCATATGATAAAATAGGTAACTTCACGCCAGTGACACTGACCTGAGCCCCTGTATCCAAAAGAGTTCTCACCTTCTGTCCATTAATTTTAGCTTTTAAAAAGGGTGGTCCACACTTGTCTAGAAACATTGGCGCTACATATTCTAGACTGTGACACTCTAATTATTTTTCCTCTAGTTGTCTTGGGATAGCCAGTAATGGCTGCCTCCCATTGGTTGAATGTGAGTTGTTCACATCCAATCCATTGCTGAGAGACAAATTTCTTAGCTCTTTCCTCAAAGGTGTGTAAGGAGAAAATGTCTTGGCATCCTCTGCAGGAGGAGGGGTAGATGGTTCTATGGATACCAGTCCATTCTCTTTGCCAACATTTTTCCTTTCAATACCTTTTAAATATTTCCTACATTGATATTTGAAATGGCCAGGTTTCCTGCAAAAATAACACGTTTCTTTGTGATTAAATTGCCTTACCCTGTCATTCCTGAACGGGACAGTGTTTCCTGAATTAAACTTAGACTGCATGTCTTCTTTAGTATCATTATTTTGAATTGCAGATATCTTGGTTTTTAAATGACTTTGTTTTAACTCTCTTCTTACACTATCTATAACTGATGCAGCCTCAGTTAAATTTTCCTTTTGACTTGCCAAAACTATTGATGCAGGATCTAAATATGTAAATTTCCGAACAAATGCCTTTAGATAAATTGCTGCTGTTTCCTCCTCCAAAGCAAACACCATTTTGTATGCTTTAGAAAACTTAATTCTGAAATCATAAAGATCATCATTTCTGGTGACCTTTAAAGAATCCAGAATTTCAGCTGTGGGCGTTTCCTCCCCTGTAATGCACATTAATAACTGACACAGTCTTTCAGATGCATCACTGTGAACCTCAGCCCCAGCTTCATCAATGTATGGCGTCTTGATTAAACAACGTGCCATAAAATTGGATACCCATAAACAGAATAACTTATTCATTTGTTCATCATTTAAGTTGAATTGATCACAAATACTCTCAAAAACATCCCCATTGTGAAAAGCATCAGCCTTCATCTCATAATCTGGAATATCTTTTAAAATTTTCATCAACTGATCATGAATTTGCAATTTAAGTTTGGACACTCTATCTAATAACTTCTGCTTGCGAAGATCAGCTTCTGAAGTCTCCTCATCCAAATCTGCCGAAAAATCTGGAATATATGAAAATTTTGCGCTGTTTGACTGTTTCTTAGCCTTTTTGGAAATCACCACTATTTGCGTCTTTTTTGATATTGCAACATCCTGAGTTTGAAGTTCACTCTCAATGTAATTACAAAAAATGTCACAATTAGCACAATCAGGATCACTGGTTTCAGACACTTGTGCAGTTTGTACAACATTTTAATTTCCTGATTTATTAATTGCACAAACCATATTTCTTGCTGGTACATTAAATACCATAGAATTAAAAATTCTGACCAGCTTCATTACATTACGTAATTTTTTCTTTGTTTTCGCTAAGGGAAATCTAGACTTATCAATCTCAACATTAGCCTGTAAACATTGCTCATACATTGATTTCCATAACCTACCATCAGCTACATGACTAGATAAACTTTGAAATTCTAACTTGATTTCATTAGCTAAAGAATCAACACATTCGATCATTTTTACTCACCAGAAACATCACTTTTCCTCGTTTGAGCTGGACTCAAGGACCCATCTGGTTACCACACGAAATTCTCAGGTCTTCAAAAACACCGAACAAATTCTAGGTTCTTCAATCGACGTTTGATGTAGTTGGTCTTTCTGTCTCAGTTCATCTCTCCCCTCTGCTCAAACTTGGGAGAGGCCAAAAACTCCAGAAAATATTGATACTGGCTGGCTTAGCCACTTATAAGAAAGTCTTTTAACTATGAAAAGACATCAATAACATTCTCTATATCTTTGGGTGATTGTGAGACAAATTTCTTTAAACACAAGCAAAGGTGAAAATAAGTGTGATTTTATTTACCACACAAAGGTTAAAAAATAATTATAAAAGTTGTAACATCAAATACAAAAATATATGTAACTTCAAATAAAATAAAAGGGATTAAATAAGAAATGTTTCCTTAAAATGAATAGAGATAACAGACCATGTGCTCAGTCCTTTGTTCAGAGAGATTAGGAAAAGCTGTTGTTCTCCATGTGTGTCTGTGAAAAGCTGAAAAGAAGTGTTTAGCAGTGAGCCTTCAGCCACATGTCTTCCTTTTAAAAAGACGCAATTCTTTGTTTCAAAAATGCGGGCAAACTGCCCACTCCCATTACACACCCACATTACCTCCCATGTCGCCGCCCACTACCTCCCACCAAAGGTGGGGGCTATGAGTGTAAATAGGAGATCCCCTCTTAGCCTGAACTTAATTAAGTACAGACAGGATGTGGAGTGAGAAGTGACATATGCAGCCTCTCCGTAAATCACATAAGTCAAAATAAAGAATACATTACATAGACTCTATTTTAAGAAAATATATACTTGAAACCATCAATAATTATCTTGACATACTTCTGAAATTGAAAACCCAATCCCAGACTTTCGACATCTTTGAACAATTAGTTCAAAAGCTACTCACAGTCACGCATAATTGGAGGAATTTCTTTTTAGCCTAGGACTTATATTTTATGAAATTTTAAAACCAAATTAAAACTTAGATATTAGAAATATAACACATGTACATACCAAAAATGACACACCAAAATACATTCTGCTACTCCTTCTGAGTATGGCGATACCACATGTGAGAGACTTTTCCACAGCCTAGCCACATACAGAGGCCCAACATATAAGTAGCACCTTCAAACTTTTAACATGTAGTATGTACATACCAAGAATTACACCCCAAAATGCATTCTGCTGAGCAATGAGTAAACAAAAGATTATCTGTGGTTTTAGTAGGTAGAGAGCGTTGGTCCAGGCAACAGGCAGGGACGTGGCCAGTGACAGGAATCGTCCAGGCAGCAGGCAGAAATATTGTCTATAGTCAGAACAGGCAGCAGGCAAAGATATTGCCAGCAAAGCCAAAGCATTGGTCCAGGCAGCAGCCTAAGATGTAGTCACCAACAGGTAAAGTAGGCAGTAAGCAGGAACATTGTCTATAAGCAGGCAGTACAGGTAGCAGGCAGAGGCATGGCCAGGGTCAGATGGCAGCAGGCAGATACATCAGGATTAGGAGCTTGGCCAGGCGAGACCTGGGCATAGGGGTAGAGACTTCCTCCCACCCAAATCTCTTTCGAGCATCCAGGTCTTCAGGCACTAATCCGAGAATTACAAAACCTGGAGAAGGCCAAAAACTTGGACAAACCATTCTGGAGCCCCTCACATATGTGAGACCCCTGTATTATCTTGAATCCCACTAATACAGTGGCAGGGCAAAAGATCAGTTTAAGAGGCAGGCAAAAACCATGGTCATTTCACAGGTAAGTTCACGTGGAAGGCAGAAAAATGGTTGCTAGCTAAAGCGGCAGGCAAAGGCATTGTTAACCACTTTCTGACCATGTAGCTTGGATTTACTGCTGCAAAGTGGCAGGGCTACCCAAATTGCCGTACATAAACGGCGATTTGTACAGCCGCAGTTGCAGACGGGTGCGTGCCACCGCACTCTCATGCCCGCCTCACGCTCCGTGAGTGTGGCCGTGGGTCGGGCGGACTCGATGTCTGCCGGCGACCTGCAATCGCCTAATACAGAGGAAGAACAGAGAACTGCTGATTATAACATGACGGTTTCCTGTTCTGACAGGGGACATGATAGTGATCCAATGATCCCTGTCATCGGGATCGGTTAGATTTGTCATGTCCCTGCCAGTCCAGCCCCCACACAGTTAGAACACAGCGAGGGAACAAACTTAACCCTTTGATTGCCCCCTACAGGTTAATCCCTTCCCTGCCAGTGACATTTACACAGTAATCAGTGGCTATTTTTAGCTCTGATCGCTGTATAAATGTCATTGGTCCCAAAAAAGTGTCCAATCTGTCCGTCGCAATATCGCAGTCCTGATAAAAATCGCAGAGGTGATCAAATACCACCAAAAGAAAGCTCTATTTGTGGGAAAAAAAGGAGGTCACTTTCGTTTGGGTACAAGTCGCACGACCGCGCAATTGCCAGTTAAAGCGACGCAGTGCTGAATTGCAAAAAGTGCTCTTGTCAGGAAGGGGGTAAATCCTTCTGGGGCTGAAGTGGTTAATAAACAGTCCATGGTCAGTTCACGTGGCAAGCAAAGGCATAGTCAATAAACAGTCCAGGTCATACAGGGAAATAGCAGATAGCGGAAACTGGAAAAATATCTTCACATCACACATACTTCACTAATAGTGTATTGATGTGTGACAGATCCAGCAGCACTCTCCAATACAGAGGTCTGGCTGGGAGGGGCATTGGGGACAGTAGTTTTGGGTGTCATGGCAAATTCCATTACTGGAACATACACATTTTTTGGGGGGGGTTGCAGCCTGTTTGGGTAAGAGGGAAGATATCGGGGAAGTGGAGCCTGGAATCTGCTCAATGAATCAGAACAAATTTTTGCATGGGCCTGGCCATGCGGATAGAGAAGGACTGTAACAATATCCTTTTGGTATTTTAGGTAGGGTAGGAATCTGTGTGTGCACTTGGAAAAGATAACATACAAATTGTGCAGGGCTGAAACAAGTAGATGGCAACCTTTTTATACCAAAACAGTGATCTCCTGATAGCTAAGTAGGGCTGTAACTAGGGGCGGCCCATGCATTGTGGGCACATAGGCGCATCCCCTCCATCCCTGCTGCCGCCCCCCCTATCCATGTGGCTGGCCCCTTTCAGGACGACAGGTGCATTGATTCCTATGGCGGGGGTGGACTAGAGTGTTTTTTTTTAAGCACCAGATTAAAGCCAGAGGCTCAAATAGGCCTCAAAATAGGATGGGCTCTGCCCCGATCGCACCCAATTGTGTGACCATAGCGAATATATTTTCACTATTTTCACACTAAATTTCCTCTCCGCCAATCAGGAGGCAGGTCATTGAGATCTGTTTCCTGATTGGCCAAAGCACCAGGCAATCCTATTGGATGCCTGGCATTTAGGAGGAGAGGAGACACGCAACACGGAGACACCTGCTGGGACAGACAACTCCCCCACTGCTGCTGCCTGCACTCTGGAGGAGAAAAAAAACACAGCTCGGTAAGTACCGGACCTTCCAGTGGGCGGGTAAGGGGGTGCCTTTCAGAGTGCCGTCTGGGGGGTGCTATCAGTGTTGCACCGCTGGGGGGGTGGGGGTTAGGGGGGTGCTGTCAGTGCCGCCACAGCCAGAGGCTCTAATAGGTGGGGGAGAGGTGCCACTCAGAGGGGGGCTGTGGGTGGTTGTTCGCCCCCCCAAAAAAAAAAACACCAGCCACCACTGATGGGTACAGTATAGTCTAGTTATCATTCACCATATAAAATAGAAGGCAAGCTTCCTTCTGTAGAATGCTCTGGGTCTAATATTTTTGCAGTAATGATAGCACAACATTTGTCCCCTGTTATGGTGACAAATACATCAACTAGTACAATTACACATACCAATGACATGGCCATTCAATGTGTATGCTAATGAAAATAGCTGTAATATTTAGCTATTAAATACCATAGATAGATAGAATTCCTTAATCAATGCATATATTATATCTTCATTTGTCTGCAGTTGTACGGTTTGTAGATGTCTATTGTGTCCTTTATTTTTTAGGAGAATTGAGAGAAATGCAATTAAGAGCTCGTGCCTCTGTCAGCAATCCAGGTATGGTGAACATGTTACTGTAATATTTATCCAATCAAAGCATTATTTTATTCTTACTACTTTTGTTGGATGCCTTGTCTTTCTTTGCACCATTTTTCCCTGAATTTGCTCAAGCCTTAACCTCCAGACAGGGCAGCCATCAGTAATTTTGGGCCCCTTACACAGCTTCAGGCCTAGGCCCCGGGGCCTGACCACCAACATTCCCCAGGGCCCTCTCCACAATATATCCCCTCCTCCGCCCAGCATCATCCATCCCTCTCCACAATATATCCCCACCTCCGTCCAGCATCATCCATCCCTCTCCACAATATATCCCCACCTCCGCCCAGCATCATCCATCCCTCTCCACACTATATCCCCATCCTCCGGCCAGCATCATCCAACCCTCTGGACCCCTTTACATTACACAAGCACCCCCACCTCTTTATATTACACGGCCCCCTGCACCTCTGGACCCCTTTAAATTACACAGCCCCCTGCACCTCTGCACCCCTTTAAATTACACAAACCCCTGCACCTCTAGTTCTCTTTACATTACAGAACCCG
>BLSH010139687.1:88625-102580 GCA_018402905.1 Glandirana rugosa
TGGAGTTAACTTTCTAAGTTAACCAGCTAATGATTGATAACCAATTACCTGCTAGTCAAAGTTAACTCCAGCAGCCAGATCCCATCCTGTATTCAGTGCTGCCTCTCTCTCCCCCACTACACAGGAGGAAAGAGAGTATTTTTTTCTTGTGACACCCGGAGCCGGCTGTGGAGAGTCAGAGAGCTCCGCACCCAGCCTTGGCACCCCCGCTCCCTATCAGCGTGGGGGGAGGCGGGGAGCGGACCCAATGCCGGGCCCCTTCAGACACTCAGGCCCTGTACACTAGTAGTGCCTGTACCTCCCTGATGGTGGCCCTGCCTCCAGATAAAACAATGAAATTAATAAAAGGTCCAACTTACTTCACCATTCATTGTGAGATGCTTCACTGTCAGTGTGACTATGCCTGTGCAGATCAAACATGATGGTAAAATGGTAAAACCATATCCCACAGTGTACAGAAGACCTCTGCTTGTTTAATTCAGGGCAAAGCAATGAGTTCACTTTCATGACCCATTCCCAGCAACATACTGACCTTTCATTCATTCGGTGGAGAAGCTGGGAGTGAAGAAAATACTCATTACTTCTGGGAACTTCCTCCTATTCTCATGTGACAGTGCTGGTGCTTGGTGATTGGTTCTGCACTGTCACATGGGGTCAGGTAGAATGTCCAACCGAAGTAACACCAGACTTATGCAGGGCGTCTTTTCGTCTCTACCTGCAGCTGAATCGGAGGACAGAAAGAAAATATTGGCACCCCTGCCTTTCTGTCAGACAATGCACCTCTTTGCCCGAAAATTGTTGCAATTACAAATGTTTCGGCATTCTCATGTTTATTTCTTTTGTTTGTATCGATTTGACGCAAAAAAATGGAGAAACAAAGTCAATTCTGACACATTCCACGCAAAACTCCAAGAATGGACTGGACAAAATTATTGGCACTTTCTCAAAATTGTAAGAAATAATTGCATTCCAAGTTTGTGATGCTCCTCTAATTTGAAATTAAACTCATCTGTATTACTAAACAGGTGCTGACAATATAGAAATCACATCGGCAACCAGTTAAAATGGTGAAAAATTGACTCAACCTTTCTGTTGTGTGTCTCTCTGTGCGCCACACAGAACATGGAGAAGAGAAAGAACAGCAAATAATTGTCTGAGGATTTGAAGGATTTGAGAAGGAAAAGGCATAGACAATCTCAAGGTTAGAAGTCCATCTCCAGGGATCTTAATGTTCCTGTGTCCACTGTGTGTAACATTGTCAAGAAGTTTACAGGCTATGGCACTGTAGCTATTCTCCCTGGACGTGGACAAAACAGAAAAATTGATCAAAGGTTGCAATGAAGGATTGTTGGAATGGTGGATAAAGAACCTCAATCAACTTCCAGACAAATTGAAGCTGACCTTCAGGCACTGCAGGGTACAACTGTGTCAGCTCACACTACACGTCGCCATCTGAAAGAAAAGGGACGCTATGGTAGGAGACCCAGGGGGACCCCACTGCTGACACAGAAACATAAAAAAGCCAGGCTGTAGTTTGCCAAAACTTACCTGAGAAAGCCAAAATATTTTTGGGAGCATGTGCTGTGGACAGAAGAAACAAAATTACAGCTTTTTGGTAAAGCCCATCATTCTACTGTTTTCAGAAAAAGAAATGAGGCCTTTAAAGAAAAGAATACGGTCCCTACAGTCACAAATGGTGGAGGGTCACTGATGTTTTGGGATTGCTTTGCTGCTTCAGGCACTGTATGTCTTGACCGTGTGTATGGCATTATGAAATCTGAAGACTACAAAAGAATTCTAGGGTTCAATGTAGGGCCCAGGGTCATAAAGTTGGGTCTCCGTCAGAATTAATGGGTCTTACAGCAGGACAAAGACCCAAAGCACACATCCAAAATCACCCAGAAATGTTTTAAGACAAAGTGATGGAGAGAACAAAGCTGGCCAGTAATGAGTCCAGATCGAAATCCCATAGAGCTTCTGTGGGGAGATCCCAAAACAGCAGTTGGTAAAAGGAACCCTTTGAATCTAAGAGACTTGTACCAGTGGACGAAAGAAGAGTGGTCCAAAATTCTAGTAGAGAGGTGTTGGAAATTCATTGATGGTTACAGGAAAACATTGATTTCAGTTATTTTTTCCAAGGGGTGTGCTACCAAATATGAAATTGAAGGCGCCAATAATTTTGTCCAGTACATTTTTGGAGTTTTGCGTGGAATGGGTCAGATTTAGATTTTTGTTTCTCCAGTGTTTATTGTGTCATACCAATACAAATACAAGAAATAAACATGAAAATGCCTAAACATTTGTAATTGCAAAAATTTTCTGTGTGAAGCGGCGCATTATCTGACATCTGAAATGCAGGGGCGCCAATATTTTTGGCAAATAGAAAAATGTGAGGTGAGATGTCAGTAATGGCGCTCAAACACGGTCCAGGAGAGGCATCATCCCAATAACTGGAAATTGGCTTACAAACTACTGAACATAAACAGGACTTTAACCACTTCCCGCCCGGCGTATAGACAAATGACATTCGGACGGGTGGTTCATTATCCTGACTGGACATCTATTGACGTCCTCAGGATAATCCGCGATCGCGCACCCCTGGAGACGCGCATCGCGGCGATCGGTGGTGCCGTGGGTCAGTCTGACCCTCCGCATTACCGACCGAGGTAATGGCTTCGATCCGAAGCCTTTTACCATGTGATCAGCCGTGACCAATCACGGCTGATCACAGTGTAAATAGGAAGAGCCGTTTATCAGCTTTTCCTCTGCTCAGGTCTGCAGACCTGAGCAGCGGAGAGCCGATCGGCTGCTCTCCTGACAGGGGGGGCTGCGCTGAACATTTATCAGCGCAGCCACCCTCAGGATCACCCCACTGGACCACCAGGGAGCCTGCCCAGGACCACCAGGGAGCCCCCCCCCCCAGACATCACAAAGAGGCCGCCCAGGACCACCAGGGAAGGACCACAGAGGCCACCCAGGACCACCAGGGAGCCCCCACTAGACCACCAGGTAAGGGCATTATTGTGCACTGTAGGGATGGCACTGTGCCCATGTATGATGCCTGCCAGTGCCATCCCTAACAGTGCTTGTTGCACCTGTGCCCACCACTGCCACCTATAAGTGCCCACCTGTGACACCTATCAGTGCCCACCTGTGTCACCTATCAGTGCCCACCTGTGCCACCTAAAAGTGCCACCTATCAGTGCCCAGTGCCACTTATCAGTGCCGCCTATGAGTGTCCATCAGTGCCGCATATCAGTGCCACGTATCAGTGCCCGTCAGTGTTGCTTGTCAGCGCCGCCCATCAGTGCTGCATATGTGCCCCATCATCAGTGCAACCTTATCAGTGCCACCTCATCAGTGCAAATCTGTAGTGCCTCATCAGTGCCCGTCAGTGTAGCCTCATCAGTGCCCATCAGTGTAGCCACATCAGTGCCCATCAGTGAAGGAGAAAATGTACTTTATACAAACTTTTGTGACAGAAACAAAGAAACATTGGGGGTTTTTTTCAAAATTTTCTGTCTTTTTTTTTATAGCGCAAAAAATAAAAACCACAGGGGTGATCAAATACCACCAAAGAAAGCTCTATTTGTGGGAACAAAATGATAAAAACTTTGTTTGGGTACAACGTCGCACGACCGCGCAATTCTCATTCAAATCGCAACAGCACTGAAAGCTGAAAATTGCGCGGTCCAGGAAGTGTTCTAAGTGCCCGGTATTGAAGTGGTTAAATATGCCTCAGAAGGACACATGTGACTCGCTAGTGATCATAAAAATAAAAATTTATTGATAACTTATAAAATTTAAAAATGAACTTCACCCACGTGTGTGGAAGGTGAGTACAAAAACACAAAATGTATTACATAAACACAATTTAGAGAGACAGAAGTGCCATAACTCATAGAGTGTTAGGTCTTGCTAGTCCATCAATGGGGCCTTGTATTTTGACCACTTCTTCAGAAACTGGAACAAAGTTTATGACATATAACTAAAAATAAGTGAAAAATACACATATAAAATCTTTTTTGGCCATGACTGTATATACAGCTGCACTAGCAGACTTTGCTTTGCCTTGCATGAACAAAGCACAGGTTCAGTTTAAAAATTCAAAGCAAAAATGGAAAAGCATATCTATATTACAGATAAATTTGAGGATCATCATCAACACTGGGGATTGCTGATCCAGGGAATATCTGATTACCTTTTGGGGGATCAGGAAGGCATTTATTTTTCCCCTGCTAGAGTAAATTGGACCTTGCTTTATGGGGGTTTTTTTTTTTGCCTTCCTCTGGATCAACTGTGAGTATAAGATTCGGTATATGGTGTTTTTCTATTCATTTGTTTTTTTCTGTTGGTCAAATTAGATGGAGTTGTGTCTTTTTGAGCCTGGCAAATGGTGTAACCAAACAGGAATAGAGAAATGAATATCAGGAAATAGCAAAGCCTACTAGAGCCACTTATTATCACAGGACAAAAAGCCAAGAATAAATTCAGAAGAAGAGAGAGTGGACAATACAATGCATTACAATATATTTTTATACTTACAGGTTCTTCTCCATCAACAAAGCACTTTGTAGACATACATTATGAAGAACTGGTCCAAGGAGTGTGCAATGTAAACAAGCTTTTAGATAAACTCAAACTCGATGATCTTCTGACCAATGAGGATTATGACAATGTGAGATGTAAGGAACCGCCCCAGGAACAGATGAGAGCGCTATTCAGGATTGCCAGAGGTTGGGGAGATGAGAGCAAGGACATGCTAGTCAAAGCTCTAGAGAAGACCGACGAGCAACTGATTAAACGTTTATGAATGATAATGAATTTGTTATGACCTGGAAAAGAAGTTAATGAGGGCAGCATGGGCAGCATTTCCACCTGGCAGCACTAAGGTTGTTGGTTCCATCCAAACCATGCCACTATCTGCATGGAGTTTGCATGTTCTCCCTGTACCTGCATGGAGTTCCTCCCACACTCCAAAGACATGAGGAATCCTGGAAGTAACCACAAAGATGGCTTTGGACTGAACCAATAAATAACAAAACAAATCTGATCAAATAGAAAAAAAGCTACAATGAGGCTCCAGAGTATTCTGTTATGTTTAGAAATACAATACATATTGGTCTCATGCTTGCTGGGGATTTTTGTTCATGAGTTTACTGCCACTTTAACTGACTAAAAAACTGTCTAACCTATAAACAAGTCAAACTATCTAAACAATATACACAGCAGCAGGAGGAAGTAAGGCGGCAGGTGCAAGGAACAGTGGGTAAGCTGGGCCAGAATAGGAATCAGGTTCACAGGAAATGGGTATAGGCAGCAAGATCAAGAGACCTGGCAAGGATCTGTGGGTCAGATGGGCCAGGAATGGGGCAAGGAGAGGTTCAAGTTTACAGGAGGCAGGAACAGGATAATTTCCAGCAGAGCGAATGCTCACAAAAGTAAAAAGCCGAGACACTGTGAGACTCCTGAGGTGGGGGGGGGCTAGATACCCTCCCAGAAGCCATATTTTCATGGCAACAACTTGTTCCCTTTCACTTTGAATATTAAATTATATTTCTATCATTTCTGTGACATCAAAATGAATGCGTATATACAGTATATATAACATATTTTTATATATATATTTTCTCTAAAGCAAGATAGTTGCCTGTGTACATAAGCTTGCGAATTGTTATTAATATCATTCTATCTACCTCACAACAAGAAAATGGCGCCCATCCACACTCAAAAGCTCAGCACACCTCAAGGATACAATTAATGAGAAATGGCCCTCACCTCTGCTCTCCACCCGTGGAAGAACCCACCAATATGTTCCGCCCTTGTGTAATTAAAGAAATAATTGAATGCCTAGTTTTCCCATTGCCTGTGCCCCTGATCTCTACAGTACTGAAGAGAAACCTCCAGCTGAAGATCCTGAATATCCTGACATTCCCGGGTGGGTCCTCCACTGCTCTCAGTGGTTTGGTCCCTCAGCCCCTACATCAGGGGTACTAAGCCAATGCCAGAGGTCCACATGTGGCCCATGAGGCCCTCTGATGTGGCCCACGACCTCAAACCAGGGAAGCACATGCCCATGCCCTGAGATGATGGGTCGGCAAGACCAGATCGCGATCAATGGGTTGCTGACCCCGCCATCTCAGAGTTCATGGAGCCGGTGCAGCGGAGGTTGGCATCAGCAAATGCTTCCTCTGTAGCACTAGATCATTTCCCAGGTGGAGTGACACCTGGGATCGTCCTAGCAGCCTGGAGAGCGATGCCAGCAGGAGCTGGAAGAGGAAAAGGTCAGTGTATTAAACATTACATACACTGCATGTTTGCGATGGGCTACAAAGGAAATTAGGCTGCTTTCACACTGATCTGCAGGTGCAGCACAGGGCAGCTGCGGCTTTCCTGCAAGTTAGCTGCACCGAGCCATAGATTTCTATTATATCTTGTGGGTTGGGTGCGATGTCACAAAGTGCACCACTCCCGCAAGATGTAATAGAAGTCTATGGCAAAGTACAGCTAACCCGCAGAAAAGCCATAGGAGTACTGCGCTACCCCCATAGTGTGAGTAAAGTGCAGCGCATTAGTGTGAAAGCAGTCTTATAGGGGGCTCAGGACAGTAAGGGCTTGTTTACATTTGTGGCTTGGAGACGGTAAAACTGCACAGTTTATTGTGGCCCGTGACCGGTTATGAAGTCACTTAAGTGACCCTCGCTCTTCAAACGGTTGAGCACCCCTGTCCTACATCATTACTGTATCCTGTAGTGCTGTAGAGGCTGGGGGGAGAAATCACAGTGTGCAGCAGGGGGCCCGGAAATTGACTCTCCCGAAAGTGTCAGATTCTGCACAATCCTTAGCCGGAGGTTTCTGTAGAGATCATTGGGTGTCTTCTTTTCAGAGAACCCTTTGTTGTCCAATTTCAGCTTAGCAACAGAGAAGCTTTAATAATAATGCAATTAATAAAATATGATTACTGTGATATTTTTTACTCAAAAAAAATATATATGTATTTGTATATATTTAATATGGTTGGTTAACCATAAACATTTATAAAGAATTTATGGATTTTTTTAATAGTATTATACATTTTATAATTATATTTTACAAACAGCACTGAGACCTCAAATGTTTACTGTGACTGTGCAGAGCGTTTGTGGGATGCTGATGAATTTTCAGTAGGCTTGTGCAATTTGTTTCGTTACGAATTTCATTTATACCAAATTTTGCAAATTTCCGAAATTCGGAAATAAGAGAGAACATTTGCAACAATACGTTTTTATTTCAAATGTTCTTTCTTATTTCCAAATTTCGGAAATTTGGAAATAAGAAAGAACATTTGAAATAATAATACATAATTATTCAATTATAGGTATTGAAAATTTCCTTGAAAATGTGTCTGTTAATGAACTTAAATATGAAATTTATCACTAACAGCCATTTTTTCAAGGAAAATCCAATACCTATAATTTAATAGTTATTTATTACTTCGTTATTATTCAAATGTTGTTTTTTATTTTTGAATTTTCGGATTTCCAATTTTCCGAAATTCCGAATTTTGGATTTTTGGCTTTTCCGATTGCCAAATTACCGCAATTACCGAATTACCACGAATTTCCGAATTACCCCAATTTCTACAATTCCCGAATTACCGCGAATTTCCAAATTTCGGATTTCCGAATTCTTTAATTTACGGATTTCCAAAGTCCGAATTTTTCGAATTTCTGAAAAAATAAAAAAAATGAAAAAACAGTAATTTTTTCAGCCATGCACAAGTCTAATTTCCAGTGTTGATGTGACTGTATTTAATAAAGCTGTGCAATATTTACATTTCTGGTTCCTTTTTGAATGCTGTAAAATCATAAAAAAATAAATATTTTAATTAAACCTAAAGCCAAAACTTTTTTTCCTACTTTTGAATGGAGAACAAATTGAGTGAAACAGTCAGTATTTTTTTTTTTTTTTTTTGATTGGGGGGATTTCCATTAAAGTCAATCGAGGCAATACAACCAAAATGTTTTTTTCAAATTTGGATTGGGTGGGGAATGTTGAAAAAAAAAACAAAAAAAAAAAATTTGGGCTTGTGTTACACCTCATAAAAAGCAGCAAACACAGCAGTGAGATATTTTTCACCAAAAAGTAATATAAATGCAACGTGTTGCGCTAACAAACACATTCAGTGAAAATTCATAATAATAATAATAAAAAAGTGCAAATTGTCCAAAAAGAAAAAAAAAACAGTCCCTCATAATTAAGGTTGAGAAATGAGTATTCCAAGATGGGACCACCGATGTTGTAACAGTGGCCGCGAGAGCGTGGTGGTTTATGGGTGCCAGGATCGTCTTCCATGTGGTTGGTGAGTCACCAGGGTGGACCAGAAGATTAAGCAGCAGGCGTTGGCAGGCCAGCAGATTCCGGCTGGTGGCAGCAGGGACCAGGCAGGTGCATGCAGAGCAGAACAACACAGGATGCGTGGTCAGATGAGCCGGGTTGGTAACAGGCAGAGATCAGCAACGTGAGGTCAGGCAGATGAGCAACAGACAAAAAGCAAAGTCTAAATACAGGCCAGGGTAGGAGAGGTTCAGGAATAACAGGATCAGGTTCAGGAATACCGGTACAGCTGCAGATTAGACATGTGTGGTTAGCTTCGTCCCAAAATTAAAAATCGGACAAATTTTCATTTTTCGGAAACTTGTATGTATCCAAATTTCCAAATTACAATAGTACCGAATTTAAACTAATCTGAAAAAAAAAATTCGGACGAAATTCGAATTCAGATCATCTTTGAATACTTTTCGAGTTCGAATAGTTTTCGAATTCGAAAAGTTTTCAAATCCGAATTGTTTACAAATCCAAATTTGAAAAGTCCTTGAATTTGAATAGTTTTCCAATTTCCAAAGAGAACAAAATAGAATAGAAAACAAAGGAATAGAAAAGAAAAACAATAGACTAGAAAAGAATAGAACAGGAAACAAAAGAATAGAATACAACAGCTCTGTTCCACTCCCTCACATTCTATTCTTTCATTTTCTGTTATATTCCCTTCTATTGTATTCTATCTTTTTCCATTCTATTCCTCCACTTTCCACTCCACCCCATTCTCCTTAGAAAATGGAAAACGTTTCGAATCGATTTGAAAACAAATAAACAAAACGAACCCCGAAAACAAATTAAACAGATGAAACTAATCTAGCTGAAGGAATTTATGTAAATAACGAAACAAAACGAAACACATTTTTTAGCTCTGCGCAGGTCTACATGCAGATAAGACAGCAAAGCATTAGTGCAACTGTTGCACTTTTATATGGCATTTGGCACCGACATTTATTGGCGCGCACATGGCGGATGCACATTCGTGCCCCTTGCATGGTGGGCGCTTGCGGGATTGCGCCTGCGCCTTTGCGTTCCGCCCTTAAGCATTAGTAGCGCCTTGGCCGGCACGTCCCTAACATGTGGTGCCGGGCATTGTGCTGTGTGGCATCTTCTGGGTTGGAGCTGCGTTGCCTTAGAGCAGGGATATGCAATTAGCGGACCTCCAGTTGTTGCAGAACTACAAGTCCCATCATGCCTCTGCCTCTGGGTGTCACGCTTGTAGCTGTCAGAGTCTTGCTATGCCTCATGGGATTTGTAGTTCTGCGACAACTGGAGGTCTGCTAATTGCTTATCCCTGCCTTAGTGTATTGAGGAAGAAACCCCCAGGGGCTACGGAATTCTAAATGAATGGAAAGTGAATGAATGTTCTCCTCATCACACAAACTGAATGCGGTTATTTTAGGGGGGATACATTTAGAGTCGTTTTATTTATTTCATTTGGCATTCTTTGAATTTTCTCTTTTCTTCTTCTTTTTTGGGCTGTCATTTTCTATGCGAGTCTCATGTAAAATGATCGGATATCATTGCTCTAATTCAGAACTCTAAGGCCTCATACACACGGACGTTTCTTGAAAAATAAACAAAACGTCGGGCCCGACGTCAAGGAAAAAAAAACGGCGTTTTTCGGCGTTATGCATCGGCGTCAGTGAGCGTCGGCATCAATAGGCGTTTTTTTTTTTTTTTTAAAAATCATCCCTCTGCTATTTTTCAACCAAAAAACGCCGGTTAACGCCGGTACAATATTAGTTGGCGTTTGTTGCCGTTTTGTGGCGTCGGCGTCAAAAAACGCCAAAACGTTACAGCCTCAGAACGCGATGGCCACGGGTTCTACTTTCAGCTCACTAATGCTGACACCATCTACAGCTCAAAAATGACGACGTTTTTATGGGGCCATTGACTAACATGGAGAACTACAAAAAACGCAAGAAAACACCGGCGTCAAAAAACGTCCGTGTGTTTGAGGCCTAAAAGACTTCCACATAGACCAAGAGACGAGAGTCTAAAATCTTTTTTTTTTTCTTTGTTAATAACAAACACGTTATACTTCCCACCTCTTGTGTAATGGTTTTGCACAAAGCAGCCCGGATCCATCCTCTTCCCTGCTCCTGGCCCCTCCCCCCTATCGAGTGCCCCCATAGCCAGCAGATTCCGATGGGGGCACCTGAGCCGAGTCACAGCTCTCTGTGTCCATTCAGACCAGCCCCCCCCCCTCCTCTGATTGGCTGACTGACTTTGATTGACAGCTGTGGGAGCCAATGGTGCCACTGCTGTGTCTCAGCCATTCAGGAGGAGTGTCCTGGATGGCTTAGACATTCGTGGACATCGCTGGAGAGGGAAGGGGCTCAGGTAAGTACTAGGGGGGGAATGCTACACACAGAAGGTTTTTTATCTTAATGCATAGAATGCACCTTTATAATGACTTCCTAGCGTAACAGAAGCTGAATAGTTTTTTTGCATACAGAGGAGATCATGGCAAGGATGCGTTTCAATGCCTGGAGACGATTACTTCCCAAACAAGGGAACCGTCGGTTGTTACTGGCGATGCACAGAACCTTTGTACTGCGGTGATTGCATTGTTCTGGGCAATGAGAAAACCCAACAAAGAGAGAGAAGAGGAATCCGGTTCTATTCACCGAGGTTATGCCTACACAGCTGGCCATTGTCTTTCTAGGTGAGAAAGGTTAATAAACCGGAAGACACCCTGAGAAGTTGGTAAAGAATATGCAAACCCGACATTTCCTATTCCTGATACATAATATAAAAGGAAACGTACTTGTTATACTATAACCTAATATTCCTGATCTATGCCTGCTGTACCATGTACTGGTATGAGAAAGTCTCCTGTTCCCTTTGTATTGCTTCCTTTGTGTGTAATCCCTGGTGTTCCTGCCAGTCCCTCTGCTTTCCTATTAAAAACTGACCGCACTAGCCATGAGAGCATAGTGTGGTCAGTTCTCTACCTGCGCTGGGAAATCAGCCTGCTCTCCTCCAAAGATCAGACTTGTCCTGACACCCCCTTTGCACACTCATTCACTGGGAATTTCAGTGTGCTGTTGTTTCTCTTCCCCTCCCTCTATGTACAGCTGAGAACAGAGCGTGATGAGAGAGGATGCAATCACTCATGAAAAAGGGAAAAATGTATTTACTGTTTAATGTTTTTATATCTATACACAAGTGTTTCGCAGTTCATTTATATTTTAAACTGAACGGGATGTAACCGAAAAGTCAATATATTAGAAGATTTCTGAACGATTCTGAAAAGCCAGGGGGAGGAATTATATATTTCAGTATTTTATAAAATAAAACTTGATAATTTGGAGACATTTCAGAAAACACTAAAAGAAGTTAAAGTATCAAGACACCTGTCAGGTTATATATACTGTACATATCTATACAAGGTATTATATTACCTACAAAACATTGGTTATGAGCAAATGTTGTTATAAACTCTTCTATCAGGAAAACTCATTTTAGAAATCATGGACAGGTTTATAAATAATTGGCTTTAAATAGTAAAATCCTGTTTCAAAGTATATATACATATACACTATATTACCAAAAGTATTGGGACACCTGCCTTTACACGCACATGAACTTTAAAGCGGTTGTCCCCCAATAGAAAAAAAAAAAAAAACACCTGCAAAGCAAAGGCATAATGAGCTAGTATGTACCGCACCGCATACTAGCTCATTATGAAATACTTACCTCAGAACGAAGCTCCCGCAGGTCCGCCTAGTCCCCAAGGAGGGAGCTGCCATGTTCCCCCCGTGAATATTTCCGGCGGCTCCGGCGCTGTGAGTGGCTGAAGTCGCGAGGCGTCACTCCTGTGCATGCGCGGGAGCCTGTCTTTATGGCGGACTTTCCAGCAGGGTCCGGCGCTATGCGCCCGGCCCATCACTGCACATTATGCCTGCTGACGTCAGCTGTGCTTGTAGTGAGAATATCTCCTAAACCGCACAGGTTTAGAAGATATTTGTAACAGCAACAAGGTTGGAAGTAGCCACACTCAAACGATCCAATTTCCAAAAACGATTTTATTGCATCAAAGGGTGATACAGACAACGAACAGAAGGTCCAGCTGACGCGTTTTGCACCCTACAGTAGGTGCTTAATCAAGCTATGAGTAGGTGCTTACTCAAGCTTACTCCAGCTTACTCAAGCTATGAGTAAGCACCTACTGTAGGGTGCGAAACGCGTCAGCTGGACCTTCTGTTCATTGTCTGTATCACCCTTTGATGCAATAAAATCGTTTTTGGAAATTGGATCGTTTGAGTGCGGCTACTTCCAACCTTGATGCTGTTACTACTTGATTGCTTCATCAGCCTGCACCTGCCCTTGTGAGTCAGCACACCAGATCCACACGAGCTGTGCTGCCCTCTGAGCGGTAAGCCTGCACTATTTAGGAGATATTTGTTTTACCTACAGATAAGCCTTATTATAGGCTTACCGGTAGGTAATGGCATCCCAGTCTTAGTCCATACGGTTCAATATTGAGTTGGCCCACCCTTTGCAGCTATAACAGCTTCAACTCTTCTGGGAAGGCCGTCCACAACGTTTAGGAGTGTCTATGGGAATGTTTGACCATTCTTCCAGAAGAACATTTGTGAGGTCAGGCACTGATGTTGGATGAGAAGGCCTGGCTCGGTGTTCTATTGGGTTGAGATCAGGCCAGTCAAGTTCCTCCACCCCAAACTCACTTAATAAAGGAATCGTCAAAAACTGTGTGTTTTTATTACTTTTTCACACTGTTTTTGGTAAATGGGTAGGGGTGGGATCTGGGGGCCCCCTGCCCGCAGACCCCCACAACCACAGCCCAACGTTTTCAGGAAGAGGACAATGTCACTATCAACATGGGGACAAGATGCTTCTGGGTGGGGGGGAAGCCCCCTGCCCCAAAGCTCCCCCCCAATGTTGAGGGCATGTGGCCTGGTATGATTCGGGGGGGGATCAACATGGGGACAAGATGCTTCTGGGTGGGGGGGGAAGCCCCCTGCCCCAAAGCTCCCCCCCAATGTTGAGGGCATGTGGCCTGGTAAGATTCGGGGGGGACAACATGGGGACAAGATGCTTCTGGGTGGGGGGTGAAAGCCCCCTTCCCCAAGCATCCCCTCATGTTTAGAGCATGTGGCCTGGTATGATTCGGGGGGTCCTCGCTCATCCCCATCTCCTAACCTGTCAGGCTGCATGCTTGGATAAGGATCTGGTATGGATTTTATGGGGGGCCCTGTGCTATTTATTTATTTTTTTTCAATTTTGGCATGGAGTTTCCCTTAAAATCCATACCAGACTGAAGGGGACCCCCACACCATTTTGTAAATATTTTTGTTTTGCTGGCAGTGGTATTGTATTGCCAGTAATTTAAATGTCAGTTTTGCTGCAGCAGGTTCTATACATGCTACAGATGAGGCACTTTACAAGCAGACTAAGGGGACCCCTCAGGCAGTAAGGCAGTATATTTAAAGGAATTTTTCATTTTTATTTCTCTTTAACCACTTGCCGACCGCCGATCGGCATCTGACGGCGGCAAAGTGGCTCGTTCCCGCAAATCGCCGTCATACGACGGCGGCTGCGGGAACGAGTTTAGTGAGCGCGCGCGC
>BLSH010139687.1:111925-127080 GCA_018402905.1 Glandirana rugosa
CCAGTGCCAATCAAATGCAACCTGATCAGCTCCAATCAAATGCAGTATGATTAGTACCAATCAAATGCAGCCTCACCAGCGCCAATCAAATGCAGCCTCACTTGTGCCCATCAAATACAAACTTCACCAGCGCCAATCAACACAGCCTCAACTTTGCCCATCAAATACAGCCTCACCAGCTCCAATCAATACATCCTTACCTGTGCCCATCAAATACAGCCTCACCAGTGCCAATCAATACAGACACACCTGTGCCCATCAAATACAGCCTCACCAGCACCAATCAATACAGCCTCATCTGTGCCCATCAACTACAGCCTCACCAGTGCCAATCAAATGCAGCCTGATCAGCGCCAATCAAATGCAGTGTGATCATGCCAATCAAATGCAGCCTCACTAGCGCCCATCAAATACAAACTTCACCAGTGCCAATCAATACATCCTCACCTGTGCCCATCAAATACAGCTTCACCTGATGACATGATCGAGGCAGCTGCCAGCCATGGCTCTCCTCTCTGATGGCATCAATCAATGCAGAGCAGCCAGTGACGGATCAACAGCGGCCAGGCGCCCTAGGCGGCCGCCTACTCTAGTGGTAGAGCCGGTCCTGCAGTCAAGCACTGAAAGACGGGACCGCTGCTAGTTCAGAACTGCAGACTGAAACAGGTCTGTCTTAGTTCCTCCCCACATCTCATCCTGGTTTCTGCATGTAGAGTGACAGGAGCATTGCTACTACAGTGTGTTTCCATGTTTCCTCTCTGTAGATTGCAGCGCCCGCCACCCAAGCCTCTGCCACCTCTCTGTCCTGACTGCCTGGTCGGTGTAGCATCGAGATCAGTGTCAGCATAGGCAGTACAGCCTGCTCTCCTGCTCGGCACCCTCCCGACCCCCCCCCCCTCCCCAGAGCTGATGAGGCTCGGGCCCAGTACAGCAGGGCTGGTTGCACTGCCTTATCAGCGGCCCTGCTCAGAGGGGATCATGTAGCTACACCAAAAGTATTCCAATGCTCTTCTATTCTATTGAATCTCAATGCTGCTTATTAAGAAAATAAATTTGAGATGAAGCAAGAAGAGAATGACCAGGGAGTTACAAGCTCCTGACCGAAAGCAGAGAAGAAACAAACATGACAATAAGGCCTCATACACATGGGTGTAACGTCGGTACTGACACCAGGAAGAAATCGTCATTAACCACTTCAGCCCCGGAAGGATTTCCCCCTTTAGGACCGGAGCCCTTTTTGCAATTCGGCGCTGCATCGCTTTAACTGAAAATTGTGCGGTCGTGCGACGTTGTACCCAAACAAAATTTGCGTCCTTTTTTCCCCACAAATAGAGCTTTCTTTTGGTGGTATTTGATCACCTCTGCGTCATTTCTGATCGCCGCTGTAAACAAAAGAAGAGCGACAATTTTGCAAAAAAACCCAAATTTCTTACTTTTTGCTAAAATACAAATCCAAAAAAAATATATAAAAAAACATTTTTTTTCACCGTTTTTGGCCGATTTATATTCTTCCTCATATTTGTGATAAAAGAAATCGCAATCGGCGTTTATTGATTGGTTTGCGCAAAAGTGGTCGCGTTTACGGATGATGAGAATTCATTTCTGGGGTTTTTATTTATTTATTTTTTTTTACTAGTAATGGCGGCAATCTGCGATTTTTAGCGGTACTGCGATATTTCAGTGGACATGTCGGACCATTTTGACACTTTTTTGGGACCATTGGCATTTATACAGCGATCAGTGCTATAAAAATGCACTGATTACTGTGTAAATGCCATTGGCAGTGAAGGGGTTAACCTGCAGGGGGCTCTCTAAGGGTTCACTGTGTTCCCTGGGCGTTCTAACTGTGGGGGGGCTGCCCTAGCTGGGGAAGGGAAGTGGTCACAGCTTCCATATAGAGGAAGGCTGTGATCACAGCCCTTCCCCCTCTCACAGAACGGAGGTCAGTGTTTACTTACACGGACCTCCGTTCTTTCACTCCGGGGGGCATCGCGGGTGGCCGGCGGAGATCGACTCCGCCGCACCCGCTCCCTGGCCCTCCCTGGACACAGTGAGTGCGCGGGCGCAGCTCCGGCGGCGCGCGCGCTCGCTAGGCTCGATCTCGCGGCCGCCGTTGTATGACAGCGATTCGTGTTACAGAGCCACTTTGTCGCCGTCATTTGCCGATCAGCCGTCAGCAAGTGGTTAAAAATTAGATTTCATCGGCGTTAATGCGCGTTATTGAGTGCCAGCGCTAAGTCGCATTTTGTTTGAAAAGACGTCCCTCTGCTATTTTTGGACATTTTAAAACAGAAAACGCCGGAACTAAAAACGCTGGTTAACATCGCTACGACGCTAATGCGCGTTATTGAGCATTTTTCCGGCTCAGAGTCGAAAACGTTCTAACGCTGCAGCTTCCAGAACACGCGGGTCCTGCGTTAGATTTACAGCTTAAAGTTCCACCCATGTAAAAGTCAGCAGCTACAAAAAGTGTAGCTGCTAACTTTTAACAATCGAACACTCACCTATCCCTCGCTCCAGCGATGCGGTCGCCTGAGAGTTCGCCCCCCCCCCCTCCTCTCGGCGGCACCAGCATCACAAGTGTGGGCAACCAGCTTTGGCTTCAAAGCCAGGCGCGCACTGAACACTGCACCTTGTGAATGGCCGGTGTATCTTCTGGGACCTGTGACGTGTCCCAGAAGATCGCCGAGAGGGAGGGGGGGAGGTGGACTTCCTTCCTGGAGCCGTGGCTCTAGGAGAGGAAGTGGACTTGTGACCCTGTGAGAACAGGGTTCCTGGTCACCCCCCCAAAAAAAAGACATGCCAATTGTGGCATGTCGGGGGGGGGTCACCTTCCATTAAAGTGGACGTTCCACTTTTGGGTTGAACTCCGCTTTAATGTCGCTACGGTGCTAATGCGTGTTATTGCCGGGTCAGCGTCAAAACCGCTCTAACGCTGCAGCTTCGGAATGCGTGGGTCCTGAGTTCAATTTACAGCTTAAGAACGCCGACGCCATCTACAGCTCAAAAATGTCAACGTGTGTATGAGGCCATAGAATAACATGGTGTGGCGTTCTTAAAGCGGAGTTCCACCCTAAAGTGGAACTTCCGCTGGTTGGATTCCTCCCCCCCTCAGGTGTCAAATTTGGCTCCTTTCGGGGGGGAGGGAGAAGAGGACACCTCTTTAGACAGGTGTCCTTTTCCACACATCCGGGAGCTCTGGCCGGCGGACGAGGCCGCTGACGTCAGCAGCCCGGCTCCCTCCTCCCCGCTGGCTCTGCTTCTGGCCGCCTGGCCAATAGCAGAGCGTGGCAGAGCCTCGCGCATGCGCAGTAAGGTGCCCGGCGTGAAGCTGTACTGCTACACGTCCGGGTTCCCTTACCCGCGATGGAGGCGGCTGCACCCATCCCTCGATCCGAAGATCGGCGGCGGGTGCTGACATCGCAGGACTCCAGGACAGGTAAGTGTCCTATTATTCAAAGTCAGCAGCTACTGTATGTGTAACTGCTGACTATTAACTTTTTTTTTTTTACCTCGGACCTCCGATTTAAGCTGTAAAAACGTCTCAAAAACGCAGTGTTAATAATACCCATGTGTACGAGGCCTTAGGCTTCTTGCATAAAGGACGCTAAAAAAAAAATCCTAAAAATGTCAGTGATTTTTTTCAGCTGTTTTTAGCGTTATATTACCGGCGTTTTTGCGCGTTTTTACAGGGGCAGCGTTTTTTTTCCCCTCAATTGATCTAAAACATCCAAAAACGCTGGGGACCGGTGTTTGACCACATTTTTGAGCGTTTTTACAGCTGAAAAACATCTCTCAGAGCCCTCTGGTCTTGGTTTTTTTACAGCTCAGAAACATCCCAGCCAAAAACAGTTAACAGCCTTTGTGTGCATGGAGGCATTGGGGTTGATTTACTAAAGGCAAACCCACTGTTTTTAGCTTCAGTTTTCTCCTACAGTCGATAAACTCTCCATCATGTTATCCTATAGGGTTTATTTACTAAAGGCAAATCCACTTTGCTCCACAAGTGCACTTGGAAGCGCAGTCACTGTAAATCCGAGGGGAAGCTCTGCTGATTTTATCATCCAATCAGGTACAAGCAAAAATGCTGTTTTTTATTTTCCTTGCATGTCCGCCTCGGATCTCCAGCGACTGCACTTCCCAGTGCACTTGGGGAGCAAAGTGGATTTGCCTTTAGTAAATAAACCCTATAGGATAACATGATGGAGAGTTTATCGACTGTAGGAAAAAACGTCTGAAGCTAAAAACAGTAAAAAAAACGTCCTGTGTGCATGAGGCCTGATATCAGATTTCACAAAAAGGGCATCTGAATCAATGATCTAATCACACATAAAAAAGCTTGATTTACTGTAGATTTAGATATATCTATGAGAACAGGCTATCAACAATTAGATCAATAAAGAACAAACCAACTCACACTGTAATAAGTGTTTATTCCAATCCCCCCATGGGCGTCCGCAGGTAGGGGCAAGGGGGGGCAATTGTCTCTTGGGCCATGTATTCAGTCTCTGACCGTTTCCTGTACCATGTCCGCAGTCTCTGACTGTCTCCTGTGCTATGTATGCAGTCTCTGACTGTCTCCTATTCCATGTCCGCAGTCTCTGACCGTATCCTGTATTATGTCTGCAGTCACTGACCATCGTCTGTACTATGTCCGCAGTCTCTGACCGTATCCTGTACTGTGTTTGCAGTCTCTGACCATCTCCTGTACTATGTCCGCAGTCTCTGACCGTATCCTGTACTATGTCCGCAGTCTCTGACAGTCTCCTGTACCATGTCTGCAGTCTCTGACTGTCTGCTGTACCTTGTCTGCAGTCTCTGACTGTCTCCTGTATCACGTCTGCAGTCTCTGACCGTCTCCTGGATCATGTCTGCAATCTCTGACCATCTCCTGGATCATGTCTGCAGTCTCTGACCATCTCCTGTATCACGTCTGCAGTCTCTGACCATCTCCTGGATCATGTCTGCAGTCTCTGACCATCTCCTGTATCATGCCTGCAGTCTCTGACCATCTCCTGTATCATATCTGCAGTCTCTGACCATCTCCTGTACTACGTCTGCAGTCTCTGACCGTGATAATGTAATTATGACATTGTCAAAAAAGGGGCAGAGCATGAATGACCTTGAAATTATGCCCCCCCTGGAAAAGTTCTGCGGATGCCCATGAATCCCCCCCACGAGGATTGGGATGAACATGGTCCAGAATTAGAAGTTTACCTTTTACATGTCTTCCCAGAGGCAATAACTCATTTGCCGTTCTCATGCATACGATGCGTCTGTATGCTCTCTGCCAGAACTCTTAGATAGTTTTTCCTATGTAAAAACTGCCACAATTGCATAGAAGCACATAGACCACTCCTCGTGTTTTGCAGTTGCCATAATACTTCGCTTTGAACTTTACCCCATTTGGTAGTGTGGGGTTGCGGACAGTGTACATATATTGACAGTATCCGCAAACCCCACAGGTAAACTTCCCCATTTACAAGGGTCATCCCGTGTGGGGTTGTAATCACTATGCACGAGATGGTCCTTGAGGAATTTGGCCCGTTTGAAAGTAATTGCTGGTGTGTCGGTAATAAAGGGTCTAACCTGGGGGTCAGATGTGATGAGATGCCAATGTTTATATAGAATCTTGTGGAGTTCGTCATGTTGGTTAGGAAACCTAGTGATTAAGCGTGTATTGTTTATCTCTTGGATTTAAATTTTTTTGTTATGATGTATTAACTGATGTCTTGGTTTTGTACATGCACAATTGAATGCCTTTCTTAGGCAAGTTTTTGACTACCCTCTGAGAGGCATGCTCTAAGTGCATCTGCTTCAATTTTAAACATTTTTTCGTCAGAGCAATTTTGTTTAATACATAGGTATTGGCTGTAGGGAATCGACCTCAATAGAGGTGTAGGATGAAAACTTGATGCACGTAATATATTATTTCCAGCAGTGGGTTTGCGGTAAAGTCCACTGCTGAGATGGCCTTCCTCATCTTTATAGATGGTAATATCCAAAAAGGAAATAGAATGGTGGTCATGTGTCATGGTGAATCCCAGATTCGTAGAATTTTGATTTAATTCATTCATTAAGGATTCGAGAAGATCCATTGGTCCCTCCCATATCAAGAAGATGTCATCAATATAGCGATGCCACATTGTGACATATTCAGCAAACACTGACATCTGATCAGGTTCAAATTATGTCCTCTCCCTTTCCTCCAGGTACAGGTTGGCATACGATGGGGCACAGCAAGTCCCTATTGCTACCCCCTGTACCTGGAGGAAGTGGGATTTAGCAAAACAAAATAAATTGTGCCCTCCTCAAATGGTGGCAATACAGTGCATTAATCCTTTATGAGCAGCCATTGGTGTGGGGAAAAAAAGCCTAGCCGGCCTGAGCCTGCCATTGTGCCATACTCACACAGGTACTCATTGACAGCCCTCTGCTACATGTGCAGCTGCTGCAGCATTGCCAAAGTTAAGTTCCCCCTGATGGGCATGTCATAAATCAGGCGGTTTACGGGCAGGTGGAATTCCCGCTGAGTTTCAGCCAACCAAGCACTGGCTGTGTATGACCGCCTGGAATGGCTACAGACTCTTCTGGCCTGCTTTAGCAGATCTTCCAACCCTGGGTACCTGTTTAGGAAGTATTACACCACCAAATTGAGGACATGTGCCAGGCATGGCACATGTGTCAACTTTCCCTGTCTAAGGGCGGACAGGAGGTTTGTGTCATTATCGCACACCACCATTCCTGGCTTCAGCTGGCGTAGCATGAACCACCTCTGGAAATCTGCAAGAATCTCTGCTCTGGTGTGGTTCCTGTCTCCTAGGTACACCAGCTGAAGCACTACACTGCAAGGCACCTTTTAGCCTGACTCATTCAATAGCTCTTGAACACTTAGGGGGTACTTGCGGTTCATAGGACAATTCAGCAGAGGTGGGCATGGAGGAGGAGGGGGTAAAGCTGACAAATCTCACATCACCACTAGCTGTATGGAGATGTGGGGTCACAACAAGCTTCAGCACTGAGCCCTGTTGTGCATCTTTCCAAATTGCAAGTAGAGTTACCTAGTGTGCTGTAAACTAAATATATCATCCCTGACCATGCTTGCTGGACCACGTGTCAGCAGTAATGAGGACTTTGCAGCTGACAGTCTTGCCCAGCGGTGACACAACATTGCCTTCCACGTGATTGTACAGAGCTGGAATGGCCTTACGTGAAAAGGAATAGTGACTGGGAACCTGCCATTGTGGTACAGCACATTCTGCAAATTCACGGAAGGGGGCAGAATCCACCAGATGGAAAGGAAGAAGTTGTAGACCAAGCAGCTTTGACAAGCTTGCATTTAGACTCTGGGCATGTGGATGGCAGTGACTGTATTTTTTTTTCACTGCAGCAGACGGGGCAGAGAAATTTTCCGGCTATAGTCTACAGCTGGTGATGTGCTGCTGGCAGATGTGCTGTAAGGACCTGGGACACCCTGCACTATACCATCATCCCTGTCAGTGGAGGCTGCTGAGAGGTCATGAGGTATAGTGGAGCAGACTGAGGTGAGTAAGGAGGAGGAACAGATTTGCACCCGTTTCGTGTGGCTTTCAGGTGCTCTTGCCAATGGGCTGAGTGGTGGGAGGTTAAATGCCTTGTCAAGCATGTGGTACCCAAATAGCTGGTGTTTTTTCCATGCTTATGTGCTTGAGACAAATTTTCAGATTGCAACAGTGAGATGTGGTACATGTGGTAAAAAAGGCCCAGACAGCTGAACTGTGGGAAGTGGGCCCGGGAGAGAACAACTCCACAATGTGATGGAATAGGGTGGCTGCTCTCTACTCTTTCGTGATGGCTGCCTCATTGGGGTTGTGCCTCACCCTCACGTTCCTCCTCTGCTCTTATCTGGCACCCAAGTCATGTCAGTGACCTCATCATCATCTCCTCCATCCTCGTTACCACTCACTACCACTGGAGACAACTTGGCAATACACTGCGGCTGGGGGAACATGACTGCCAATTTGTGTACCAGTGTTCTCCCCTATCTGTAGGCTGATGTTCCTGCCTTCCTCAACCCCAGAACCAACATCTTAATCAAGAAATGGCTGTGTCAAGGAGCAAGTGGCTGACACTGTGTTCAAATAACTCAGCTGACTCCTCCATGCCTGATGCTGGGGCTTCGGCAGGTATAGATGTGGATGAGAAGGCAGTTTAGCCACTCTGGCACTATGCACTAGTCTCTGCTTGGGTGATGGAGGGGGAGGATGGTTTAGAAAGCCAGTCCACCACCTCCTATGCATGCTGTGGCTGGATAGCATGGGCAACATCACTAAACAGAGAAAATTATACCCTGCCTGAGAACTGACCATGTCCACCTTTGCCTGTGGACACATATGCTCATGGCCCACTCACAGTGCCAAGGGAACGTGCGCCTCTCCTTGTTGTCCTCCTAGACATGATAGGGGGTGCTTATTAACAAAATGAAATAAAGATGTGGCAATGTGTACGTGGATGCACTTTAATCAGAGGAAAGTCGTGTTTAGTGCACTACACAGACACATTTAACTGATACACTATAATATACTGCAGTAAAAATGCAATGAGCACTGCAATATACTGCGTCAAATGTGCAGTAACACACAGAAATATACTGCATCAAACATGCACTAAAGCACTGAAATATACGGTGTTAACTTGCAGTAACACACTGAAGTATACTGCGTTAAACAGAAGGTAACACACTGAAATATACGGCATTAAACTTGCAGTAATGCACTAAAATATACAGCATTAAACTTGCAGAAATGCACAGAAATATACTGCAATAAATGGCATGTAACGCGTTGAAATATGCGACGTTAAACTTGCAGTAACGCACTGAACTATACTGCGTAAAACAAAGGTAACGCACTGAAATATACAGCATTAAACTTGCAGTAATGCACTGAAATATACTGCATTAAATGTGCACTAATGCACTGAAATATACGGCGTTAAACTTGCAGTAATGCACTGAAATAAACCGAGTTAAACCTGCACTAACGCACTGAAATATATGTCGTTAAACTTGCAGTAACTTACTGAAATATACAGCGTTAAACTTGTAGTAACACACTGAAGAAAACTGTGGTAAACAGCATGTAAGGCACTGAATTATACAACATTAAACTTGCAGTAATGCATAGATATATACTGTGTTAAACTTGCAGTAATGCGCTCACATATACGGCTTTATACTTGCAGTAATGCACTAAAATATACTGCATTAAACGTGCACAAACGCACAGAAGTATACTACGTTAAACTGCACCTAACGCACTGAAATATACAGCGTTAAACTTGCAGTAAAGCACTGAACTATACTGCGTTAATCGTAAGGTAATGCACTGAAATATAGAGCATTAAACTTGCACTAACACAGAAATACACTATGTTAAATGGTACATAACGCACTGAAATATACAGCGTTAAACTTGCAGTAACGCACTGAACTTTACTGCGTTAAACAGAAGGTAACACAATGAAATATATGGCCTTAACATTTGCAGTAATGCACTGAGATATACAGGATTAACCTTGCAGTAATGCACTAAAATATACTGCGTTAAGCGTGCACTAATGCACAGAAATGTACTGCATTAAACAGCACGTTATGCACTGAAATATACAGCGTTAAACTTGCGGTAATGCACTGAGAAATATGGCATTGAACTGGCAGTAACGCACTGAAATATACCGCATTAAGCGTGCAATAATGCACAGAATTGTGCTGCGTTAAACGGCACGTAACGCACTGAAATATATGGCGTTAAACTTGCAGTAATTCACTGATTTATACTGCATTAAAACGTAAGGTAATGCACTGAAATATACGGCATTAAGCTTGCAGTAATGCACTCAACTATACTGTGTTACATGAAAGGTAACGCACTGAAATATACAGCGTTAAACTTGCAGTAAACTTGCAGTAATGCCGCACAGAAATATACGTTAACCACTTCCTGACCAGAGCACTTTTTGCGATTTGGCACTGCATCGCTTTAACTGACAATAACGATCGTACAACGTTGTACCCAAACAAAATTGACGTCCTTTTTTTCCCACAAATAGAGCTTTCTTTTGGTGATATTTGATCACCTCTACGTTTTTTATTTTTTGTGCTATAAACAAAAAAAGACCAAAAATTTTGAAAAAAAAACAATATTTACTATTTTGCTATAGTACATATCCAAAAAAATATATTTAAAAGAACAAATTTATTCTTCAGTTTAGGCAAAAATGTATTCTTCATATTTTTGGTAAAAAAAAAAATCACAATAGGCGTATATTGTTTGGTTTGCGCAAAAGTTGCAGAGTTTACAAACTATGAGAATTCATTTATGGTGTTTTCACAATTTTTTTTGTACTAGTAATGGTGGCGATCTGCGATTTTTATCAGGACTGCGACATTGCTGTGGATAGAACAGAGATTTTTGACACTTTTTGGGACCATTGATATTTACACAGCGATCACAGCTAAGAAAAAACACTGATTACTATAAAAATGTCAATGTCACATTCAGTTTGTGTGTGCTAATTTATTTGTGCCTTCCTCAAAGCACCCATGCAACGCAGCTCCAACACACGAGATGCAACACACCACAATGCCCAGTACCACCCTACCAGGCATTGTGAGGCACTGCATTGCTAAAAAAATCATGCATGTCTGGTTTTTTTTATAGTTTGGTGCATTGCCAGCCCATTGATAAAATGAATGGCGGACATACTACATTTAATGTGAAAATTGCTTAATGTTGTTTAGCGGGTAATAAAGTGCCTAAACCTAAATCAATTGCCCTGAAATTTTGCACAACCTAAGTTCTCAACTTCCCAAACCTATCCTGGATGTTTCATGGGATTTGCTCTCCCACAAGGCAAACTAGGGACATTATTAAGCTTGTTTTTTTGGGAGCTTAATGTTGCTTAATGTACAAAAAGAGCTTAGATGTTAACCAATTTCCCCCAAACTTCACACAATATAAGACTCTGTCTATACCAACATATTCTGAAAATTTCAGATCATTCAGTAAATTGCAACAAAAGTTATTCACATTAAGCTACATTTTATAATCCAAATTTGGGACAAGGTGTGGACCGTATTTCTGTGCTGAAAGCATCATCACTTACTGTAATACTCCTAGCACAGAAATTGATCTTTCAGAGACAACCCTTGTTCTATTTTAATGGTTAGTAGCTGTGGAAAGGGTCTTCCAATCATATGACCACTGTGGCATGCAAATACAGTATATACATGATCGACAATCCTTCACAAACCATTAGGTGTTCTTAACCGTTTGACCTACAGAAGATTTTACCGCCTTCATGACCAGGCCATTATTTGGTATATGCAGTGGTGTATTTAGGTGTTGTGCTGCCCTAGGCCTGAATAAACTTGTGCACCCCCTAATTTAAATATGACCCACCCCTTCCTGTCAGTGCCACACCCCTTCCTGTTTAAGACCCGCCATATCATCTGTGAAGCACACCCCTTCCTCTTTAGGCTCCACCTCTTCCTTTCTGTACACTAAAAGTGGGTACCAAGTGCAGCTTCATCAGTGCCATCAATGCAGCCTCACCAGTGCCCATCAATGCAGCCTCACCAGTGTCCATCAATGCATCCTCACCAGTGCCCATCAATGCAGCCTCACCAGTGCCCATCAATGCAACTTCACCAGTGCCCATCAATGCATCCTCATCAGTGCCCATCAATGCAGCCTCACCAATGCCCATCAAAACAGCCTCACCGGTGCCCATCAGCGCAGCCTCATCAGTGCCCATCAATGCAGCCTCATCAGTGCCCATCAATGCAGCCTCAGCAGTGCTCATCAATGCAGCCTCACCAGTGCCCATCAAAACAGCCTCACCAGTGCCCATCAACGCAGCCTCATCAGTGCCCATCAACGCAGCCTCATCAGTGCCCATCAATGCAGCCTCATCAGTGCCCATCAATGCAGCCTCATCAGTGCTTATCAGTGCCCATCAATGCCATCTCACCAGTGTCCAGTAAGGGTCTCCAATTGCATTCTAATCATAACTAATTACATTAAAATTGTATTCTAATCATAACATATCAAAATTATTGGCCTTTTAATCAAACTGCACTGTTCACTCTGAGCCCAGGTTTACACTGTAGCGATGTGGGAACCAGCGTGATTCCAGTGCCGGTTCCCGCATCGCACTTCCCCCACAGGCAGTTCATATTCACCATTCACCAGTTCACCATATTTCACTGTAGGTACCGTGTTCTTTTCTTTGTAGGCCTCATTCTGTTTTCGGTAAACAGTAGAATGATGCGCTTTACCAAAAAGCTCTATCTTGGTCTCATCTGTCCACAAGACGTTTCCCAGAAGGATTTTGGCAAACTGTAGTCTTGCTTTTTTATGCCTCTGTGTCAGCAGTGGGGTCCTCCTGGGTCTCCTGCCATAGCGTTTCATTTCATTTAAATGTGGACGGATAGTTGGCGCTGACACTGATGCTCCCTGAGCCTGCGGGACAGCTTGAATTTCTTTGGAACTTGTTTGGGGATGCTTATCCACCATCCAGACTTTCCTGCATTGTAACCTTTCATCAATTTTTCTCTTCCCTCCGCGCCCAGAGAGATCAGCTACAGTGCCATGGGTTGCAAACTTCTTGATAATGTTGCGCACTGAGGACAAAGGCAAATCTAGATCTCTGGAGATGGACTTGTAACCTTGAGATTTGTTGATATTTTTCCACAATTTTGGTTCTCAAGTCCTCAGACAGTTCTCTCCTCCTCTTTCTGTTGTCCATGCTTAGTGTGGCACACACAATGCAAAGTCTAAAGCCTCATACACACGGTTCGACGGTCGTATACAACAAGTAGTACGAACGACCGTTGTATGCAAAATCGATCGTTAGTACGCGTGATTAGAATAGCCCCAAACCGTCACATGTAAAGAAAGGGGGGGCGCACATAGGTGTCCCTGATGACGTCAGATGTGACGAAACCTGTAGGAGCCACGTCTACACGCCCACCACGTTACTGCACATGCGTGGCCCGTCGTGGCCATTTTGGTTCCTGGCGGTACGGAACGAACGCTGTTGTATGATCATCCAAATGTGAGTGCATCTTTCTAGCTGAATTAAAGTTTGCTTTTTAACAATATTACGCTATGTGAGCCCCCCCTTTCTTTACATGTGACGGTTTGGGGATTATATACCTTCTGGGAAGCTATTTGGAGGGGCTGCCTTGTATCTGGACGTGATCTGTGGAAGAAAGACCATCTATGCAGCATAGCGGTGGATTTCCTGCCTGACCAGCTCTATTTGTAATTTTGTGTGTTTGACCGCTCTTACTTAGGGGGTCACACACTCGAGGGTAAGAGCGTGGCACAGAAGGTGTTGTGTGGCACGAGATTGGTGTGATTTCTGCACAGAGGCTGGGATCCTTTCTCCTGTCTTTTCTCTTCATGGACTTTTATGATTACTTAGCGCTGTACTCATTATTGTTTTTTATGTGATTTTGTCCAAGTGTAGGATATCTGGTACAGCAGATTTTTTATCTTAGACATTCCATTGTTATCAACATTTTCTAATTTAAGCGCGGATTTTGACATTTTTTTCTTTTCCATAAGTGTATATTAACTGTTTTGCGTGAAAACTATAGCGTCTATAAACTGGAATTTGTATTTATTTATTTTTTTATGCTACTAATGGCAGGGATCAGCGACTTATAATGGGACTGAGATAGTGCGGCTGACAATCTGACACTGATGCTTTGTGGGCATTGTCTAACTGACACGTCATAAGTGACACTAACATTTGACAGTCCCAAATCGCATGACAAGTCGCACCATATTGTGGGCAATGGAACTGTTCAAACCGGTGCAACTCTGACTTTGTGGTATCGTACTGATTAAAAAAAAAAAAAAATCCTGCGCTATTCTTTAGCGCAGGATTTTTTTTTTTTTTTAATCAGGTGTGACTTGCATAGATGTCTGTGCATGAATTCACACAGATGTCAGGTAAGTCACACCTGAAATCACACTGACCTGCAGCTTTAAAATGATGCCACTTCAAGTGAAGTAAAGCCCCGTACACACGGTTCGACGATCGCACGTACGACCGTGTCGAATCGTATGTTGGCTGTTGTATGCAGCATACTGAGTGCACTACACGATCGTACGACCACAGAAGAACGTTCAGGTGCATGTAATTAGCATCCGGCCATTCCTGACTTTGGAGCATGCGTGTTTTGCACAATACAACTTTATTGTACCAACTGATCTGTACACACGATACAACGGTCGTATGAGCGCTTGTTGGTACGACCAAGTTTTCTAGTCTGCTCATACAACTCCCCTTGTACGACCGTCGTATGTTCGACTGTTCAAATCGCGCGTACGAACGATCGATTTCGCATACAACGGTCGTGAGCACGACCTGTTGTATGCGATCGTCGAACCGTGTGTACGGGGCTTAACGCAATTTCAAAGTCACATTGCGTGTCAACCAGGGCTAATATGGTGATCAGAGATAATACTATACACTGTCACTGGATTAATAACACTGGCTGAGAAAAGGGTAACATCTAAGGCAATTAAGGGGTGTACTATGTGTTTTTTTTTTTTTAACAGAACGTGTGTTGTTTTTTTACTAAAGATCGATTTACTGTATTTATTTTCCCATGCTTAGCACGGAAAAAAAAAAAAAAATAGGGCGATCTGTCCCTCTGTATAGAGCTCTGTATTGTTAACTAATACAGAGCTCTAGGCCATGGGCGTCCGCAGGTAGGGGCAAGGGGGGGCAAGTGCCCCCCCCTGGAATCAGGGATCGCAAGGTGTCTGCGCAGATTGTGAGCAGGTGCTGGAGCACTCCATGTAGCAGCTCCCGGCACAGGAAGGAAGATTACACTGTGGACGGCAGCCGGCAGGGCTTTCCATCGTCCGGTGTTGAGACAGCACTGACCTGCAGAACCTGCCGAACCCTGTGCCAGGAGCCTGACCTGCCAATGTGAGTTATAGACAATTCTTTTCTGTGGGGGGAAGAGAGCTCTGTGCGGGGGATTGGATATGTATACTGGCATAGCACACTCTCGAGATATGTCTCCCTGTCTAGCGGGATAAAAAAAAAAAAAAAGGCACGATTCGTACCCTTTTATTTATGTCATTTAGCTA
>BLSH010139687.1:143253-154504 GCA_018402905.1 Glandirana rugosa
GTAGAGTGTGTTTCGAGAAAACAAAGTCGAGGTCCCGGATCCTCGTCGCCGTGATATAGGGCCAGTGTGTAGGGATTGGGTGTGCCAATATGGCCGCTGCTCCTAGGCCCTGGAGCTGAAACAAAAGAGCTTTGTGTGAGATGCTTAGAGCTATCAGTTCCAGTAAGCTATTAAGTGGTTGAATGTGTCTCTCAGGAATAAAGAAGTTCAGTATATTTGTCAGAAAAGGAGGATGTGGTTGCTGTTATGGGAGTAGCAAGATGGCCGAACTAGGCCGCAACGAATCCCCGGACTCGCGTAGGGGCCGCCGTCCCGATCGCGGATCGTGTGGTCCGGGATTGAGCCTCAGGGCATGCAGATCGGGGTGTCCCAAGTCCGGGTGTCCAGTGGATGGGATGTGTATGAGGATGGAGGGACGGACAAGCGGCCGCCGTACTGGGCCGGACTAGGCCTCAAAGGATCCCCGGCCTCGCGTAGGTACGGCACTCCCGGTGTGGATCTAGTGGTCCGGGTTGGGGATTAGGTCCCAGGACTGGGAGATTGGGGCATCTTGTGTCCGGGTGATGGATGATAGGGCGAGGTACTCTAAGGGGCAGAGTGATGGATGTCCCCTAGGAGGAGGAGGCCAGGATTGTGGCAGTCCGGTAGCGAGGACGGCGCTTCTGCCGTCTAATAATGGTGCAGGGCTGGAGCAGGGAGTGTGGGGAGAGAGGTTGAAGTATTTTTACCTCGGATCGGTGGATGGTGAGTGAGGATTCCTCAGGATTAGATCGAGGAATCCAGGAGCCCCTTCACTGTGCGTCCATCGCTGTCCGTGCCAGGCCACGCCCCCCCAATATTTATTGAGTTTATTATGCCTCGTACACACGGGACGACGATCGCACGTACGACCGTGTTGAATCGTATGTTGCATAATGTAAATAGCATACTGACATGCACCCGACGGTCGTACATACAACTTGCGGCCGGCCGAATGTGATGACGCGAACGAGCGTATAAAGAGGAAGTGGCGTCACCCTTTGGGCTCCTTCATCTAATTTCGTGTTAGTTGAAGTGGACTTGGCACATGCGTGTTTAGCACAATACAACTTGTTGTACCCAACTGCTCTACACACGATACAACGGTCGTATGCGAGCTTGTTCGTACGACCAAGTTTTGTAGTATGCACATACAACTCCCATGCACGACCGTCGTATGTTCAACTGTTGAAAGCGTGCCCACAAACGATCGATTCTGCATACAACGGTCGTGAGTACGACGTGTTGAATGCGATCGTTGTCCCGTGTGTACGAGGCATATGGGTATACAGTAAGCAAGAGGGGATACATACAGTAAGCAAAGCAATGGGGGGGGAAGGGTAGTACATCATGAATAATACATCACTTACATTAATCAGCAATAAAGACAAGTCAAAGATCAAAGTCAAATATCAAAGTCAAAGTCACAGTCACTTCAGCTCATCAATGGGGTAAAGGGTGGACCAAACAGCCCATTTGGTATCAAATTGTGATCTTTTCACATCGTTAGTTGCAAGCATTCGTTCAAATATGTAGTTCTGCTTGGTTAAGTGTAGCACTTCAGCAATTGAAGGAGAGTGTGGTGACTTCCATAGCCTAGCAATCATCGTTCTAGCTGCCAACAACAAATGAGTGACCGTAGGTCTAAAGAGAGTTGGTATATTGTCTATGTTTAAATTCAAGATGGCTAGGCCCGCTTCAGTGGGTATATTGATCGAAGTAACCTTGGAGATGACCTTGAAAACTTCTATCCAGAAGTTGCTCAATATGGGGCATTCCCAAAAGATGTGCATAAGAGTTCCCATCTTTGCCCCAATTGCGCCAGCACAAGGGGGAACTGTCTGGGGCAAAAGGAGATATTCTGGCCGGTGTGTAGTACCAGCGCATGGATATTTTCAACATTAGTTCCCAGTAGACTTGTGCATGGCTAAAAAATTAGTTTTTTTCGTTTTTCGGAAATTCAAAAAATTTGGAAATTCGGAAATTAAAAAGAATATTTGAAATAATAATAAATAACTATTAAATATAGGTATTGACATTTTCTTGAAAGTACGACTATTAGTTCTAAATTTCATATTAAGTTCATTAACAGCCAAACTTTCAAGGAAATTCCAATACCTAAAATTTAATAGTTATTATTTCAAATATTCTTAGTTTTTTCCAGTTTTCGGATTTCCGAATTTCGGATTTTCGTCTGCTCCAATTGCCGAATTTCTGAATTACTGCAATTGCTGAATTACCGCAATTGCCGAATTACCGCGAATTTCCGAATTACCGCGAATTTCCGAATTACCGCAATACGGAAAAACGAAAATTCGGAAATTGAAAATTCGGAATTCGTCCGAATTGCCGAATTTTGCAAAATTCGGTAAAAACAAAATTCGGAACGAAATGAATTGCACAAGCCTAGTTCCCAGTGGGCCGTGCAATGGGAGAATCTCTGGATAGAGAGGATGGGACTTTGCCATTCTCTTGGTGAGTTAGTTTTGTTTAGGTCTTTTTCCATTGAAACATAGAAAAGTGACGGCAGAAAAAGACTGAGTAGTCCATCGAGTCTGCCCCCCTTTTTATTTATTTAATTATTTGTAATTTTTTTTTTTTTTTTCCATTTGATTGTATGGGTTTCTTTTGTAAAGGTGAGTTTATCCTGAAACAAGTTGTAGAAGAGGAATATGCCAGATTGGTTGGAGTTGGGAGAGTTGAAGAAGTCCCATGCCTTGTGGGGAACTTGGAGGGAATGCATCCAAATTTTTGTTGCTAATAAAAGAAAGCACCTCCATCGCTGCTGGGTGCACTCTCTGATGAGAACTCAATAAGTGAAAGGATAAATAAAACCTGCGCTGATAAATAGTGCGCCAGAGGATCAAATAATCTGCAGCTTCTGTGTGTGAAGTGCAACCACTCCCAAATGTGACCAAAATAGTGGATCACAGAGCTAACAGTGCTCTGCTATATGGCGTATACACTGTAAAAACCACTCGCGCATACGAACGATCGATATCACATACAACGGTCGTATGAGAGCTTGTTGGTACGACCAAGTTTTCTAGTCTGCTCATACAACTCCCCTTGTACGACCGTCGTATGTTCGACTGTTCAAATCGCGCATACGAACGATCGATATCGCATACAACGGTCGTATGAGCGCTTGTTGGTACGACCAAGTTTTCTAGTCTGCTCATACAACTCCCCTTGTACGACCGTCGTATGTCGGCTGTTCAAATCGCGCATACGAACGATCTATATCGCATACAACGGTCGTGAGTACGACCTGTTGTATGCGATCGTCGAACCGTGTGTACGGGGCTTAAGGGTGGATGTACTATGACGTCCTGCCTTTGAGAAGTGATATCTGAATGGTGCCTGATAAAAGTGGTCTTAGCGGCGGATTCGCCGCAAGATCACTTTTATCAGCGGCAGGAGAGGTGCCTCCCGCCGCTTTCCGGTCATCTCAGCCGCTTACCGGACCCCGCCGACAGCGGCGGAGAGGATCGGATCCTCTCCCCCCCCAGTGTCCGAGAGCCGAGTGAGCAGCTCCATAACACGGCGGGGCGGAAACGGCGTCAGAAGTCACGTCCGCCCAACGGTCTTAAAGGGCCTGGTTTTTTTTTTTTTGGGCTGACCTTTTTTTCAAATTTTTTTTTTTTTTTTGCATTTTAGGCTCCATGCACACTGTATCTAAAAAACGACCGTTTTTGGTCGTTTTGGCGTTTTTTTTTTTAACAGCCCAAAAACGCCACTTTATTTTATCCTATGTGTCCATGCACACATGGTCGTTTATTGTATTTTATCAGCAGTGGCGTTTTTGGGCTGTTATCTGAACGCCCTGAATTGGCGTTCAAAAGTCGTTCTCCTGACCACAAAAAACGCCAGACGCCGGTAAACGCCACTAAACGCTGGTATATCGGCGTCTGGCGTTTTTTTGCAGTCAATGGAAGCCAATGAAGTAAAAAAAAAAAAGCCAAAAAACGCCGACGCCGAAAAACGCTGCTAAACGCTGCTAACAAAACACTGGAAATAGAATGTTTTGTGAGCAGCGTCTCCTGCCCGACGCTGAAACAGCCCTATAGCGTCCAGTGTGCATGGAGCCTTATTGTAAATATGAGATGTGAGGTCCTTTTGACCCCCAGATCTCATATTTAAGAGGTCCTGTCATGCTTTTTTCTATTACAAGGAATGTTTACATTTCTTGTAATAGGAATAAAAGTGATAATTTTTTTGATTTTTTTAAAAAAAAGAACAGTGTTAAAATAAAAAGTAAAAAGTAAAATAAATCATTAAAAAAAAATTGCGCTCATACGTAAGTCCCGCCCACATATGAAAACAGTTCAAACCACACATGTGAGGTATCGCTGCGATCGTTAGAGCGAGGGGGCAATAATTTAAGCACTAGACCTCCTCTGTAACACAAAACTGCTAACCTGTAGAATTTTTTTAAACGTCGCCAACAGAGATTTTTAAGTTGCAAAGTTTGTCGCCATTCCGCGAGCGGACGCAATTTTGAAGCATGACATGTTGGGTATCATTTTACTCGGCGTAACATCATCTTTCACAATATGGAAAAAAAATTTACCTAACTTTACTGTTTTCTTATTTTTTAACTAAAAAAACTGAATTTATTTTAAAAAATGCACGCTTGGAAGACCTCTGCGCAAATACGGCGTGACATAAAGTTTTGCAATGACCGCCATGTTATTCTCTAGGGTGTTAGAAAAAAAAATATATAATGTTTGGGGGTTCTAAGTAATTTTATAGCAAAAATACCTGTTTTTAACTCGTAACACCGAACCCAAAAAATAGACCCGGTATGGAAGTGGTTAAAATCCAACTGGTATATAGAATATTGGTATATAAACCAGTTCCTGTGGTGCTTCCAAACAACAAGGTGCTCAGTGCTCCAATCAAACGAATAAAAGTGCTGGTGTGCTGTAAACAATGTAAATGTGCTGTGAGACGCACTCCCCTCTTTTCCTCCTACTCACCAGAGACAAATGACCCACAGCTTTGCAGTCTGGGGTCTTAACCACTTCAGCCCCGGAAGGATTTCCCCCTTTAGGACCAGAGCCCTTTTTGCGATTCAGCGCTGCGTCACTTTAACTGAAAATTGCGCGGTCGTGCGGCGTTGTACCCAAACAAAATTTGCGTCCTTTTTTCCCCCCACAAATAGAGCTTTCTTTTGGTGGTATTTGATCACCGCTGCGTCATTTCTGATCGCCGCTATAAACAAAAGAAGAGCGACAATTTTGCAAAAAAAAACACAAATTTCTTACTTTTTGCTAAAATACAAATCCAAAAAAAAATATAAAATAACATTTTTTTTCATCGGTTTTGGCCGATTTATATTCTTCCTCATATTTGCGATAAAAAAAATCGCAATCGCCGTTTATTGGTTGGTTTGCGCAAAAGTGATCGCGTTTACGGATGATGAGAATTAATTTTTGGGATATTTATTTTTTTATATAGTTTTTACTAATAATGGCGGCGAGCTGCGATTTTTAGCGGTACTGCGATATTGGGGCGGACATGTCGGACATTTTGACACTTTTTTGGGACCATTGGCATTTATACAGCGATCAGTGCTATAAAAATGCACTGATTACTGTGTAAATGCCATTGGCAGTGAAGGGGTTAACCTGCAGGGGGCACTCTAAGGGTTAACTATGTTCCCTGGGCGTTCTAACTGTGGGGGGACTGCCCTAACAGGAGAAGGGAAGTGATCACAGCTTCCATGTAGAGGAAGGCTGTGATCACAGCCCTTCCCCCTTCACAGAACGGAGGTCCGTGTTTACTTACTCACTCCGGGGGGGGGGGGGCATTGCGGGTGGCCGGCAGAGATCGATTCCACCGCACCCACTCCCTGGCCCTCCCCGGACACAGTGAGCACGCGGGCGCGCCTCCGGAGGCGCGCGCACGCTCACTGGGCGTGATCTCGCAGCCGCCGTCAGATGACGGCGATTTGCGCAGGAGCGCCACCTTGTCGCCGTCAGCCGGCGGTCGGCAAGAGGTTAAAAGCTTTTTCTGGTGCTAGTGGTAACCAGAGTGGTGATGTCTTTATGGAGATTTCCCCTTAAAGACCGCGATGTGCCAATAGCCTCCAACAATAGGGTGATATAAAAAAGGGCAGACACAGTGAAGTGCTGCTAAAAAACAGTCCGCAAATAAAGAAGAAAACTTACAAGATCCGCAATGAGAACAGGTAATGCGATAAACTTCCTGGCTTTTCCGCGCCGTGCGCTCCACGGGTACCGCAAGTGAGGTCAATGGTTTAGGAGACCGGAACTGCGTCAACACGTTTCGCCCCTCCCACAGGGCGTCATCAAGGACATCACTTCCGGTCTACTATGCCTCCTTCTATACACAGGAGATAACCCTATTTCCTGTATTGACGTATAGATCGTACATCACTTCCTATTGGGTGTACTGACTTCACAGCCATTCATATCTATAATGCCCCGTACACACGGGACGACGATCGTACGTACGATCGTCGCAAATCATATGTTGCATAATGTAAATAGCATACTGACGTGCACCCGACGGTCGTACATACAACTTGCGGCTGGCCGAATGTGATGACGCCAAAGAGCGTATAAAGAGGAAGTGCTGGTATCGTAGCGTCACCCTTTGGGCTCCTTCATCTAATTTCATGTTAGTTGAAGTGGACTTGGCGCATGCGTGTTTAGCACAATACAACTTGTTGTACCAACTGCTCTACACACGATACAACGGTCGTATGCGAGCTTGTTGGTACGACCAAGTTTTGTAGTTTGCTCATACAACTCCCTTGTACGACCGTCGTATGTTCAACTGTTGAAAGCGCGCACACAAACGATCAATTTCGCATACAACGGTCGTGAGTACGACGTGTTGAATGCGATCGTCGTCCCGTGTGTACGAGGCTTAAGACTTCTTTTTTGTTTATAGCGGCGATCAGAAATGACGCAGAGGCGATCAAATACCACCAAAAGAAAGCTCTGTTTGTGGGGAAAAAAAGGACGCAAATGTATGCCCCGTACACACGGGACGACGATCGCATTCAACAGGTCGTACTCACGACCGTTGTATGCGATATCAATCGTTCGTATGCGCGATTAGAACAGTCGAACATACGACGGTCGTACAAGGGAGTTGTATGAGCAGAATAGAAAACTTGGTCGTACCAACAAGCAGTCATACGACCGTTGTACCGCGTGTACAGAGCAGTTGTATTGTGCAAAACACGCATGCTCAGAAGTCAGGAACGGCCAGATGCTAATTACATGCACCTGAACGTTCTTTGCCCGGCTGTACGATTGTGTAGTGCAGTCAGTATGCTGCATACAAGAGCCAACATACGATTCGACACGGTCGTATGTGCGATCGTCGTCCCGTGTGTACGAGGCTTAAGTTTGGGTACAACGTCGCACGACCACGCAACTGTCAGTTAAAGCGACGCAGCGCCGAATCGCAAAAAGTGCTCTGGTCCTACAGTGGGAAATCCTTCCAGGGGGCTGAAGTGGTTTATGGAAATCTCCCCAACCGGAAAAAAAACAATGCTAACTGTTTTGCCCAAATTCTACTCTATCCAAAAGTGAGGGAAAAAAATCTGGCTTTAGGTTTAAATTGAATTATGTGTTTTTCATGATTTTACAGCAATGCACGAAGGCATGAAACATTAAAAAAAAAAGGAACAAAAATTTAAATATTTCACAGCTTTATTAAATCCCATCATATTAACACCGAAAAGCCATCAACATTCACAAGCATTGTTTTTTCAGTAATTAATTAATTGATTATTGATTGTTGCATTTGCAACTGTAATCGGCACGTGTCACTTTATGAATAGCACTGAACTGACAGTATTTCATGAGGGCAATGTTTATTTAGTATATGGTGTGTGCATTTCTTATACATTTGGTTGCAGAGAGCCCACATATTTTTAGAGCAGTGCCGTACCCACTAAACCAGTGGTTCTCATTCTCAACTCCGGTCCAGTGTTGCCAACCGCCAGTAAATTTACTGACAATTTGTAAAAATCAGTGATTTTTAGAACTGTCTATAAATATGCTGTAATCCTAGACTCCCAATTAACCTTTCGGCCCCACATCCAATCGCTATCCAAAATATGTCGCCTCAACCACCGCAACATCTCCAAGATACGCCCCTTCCTAACCGATGACGCCACAAAGCTTCTAATCCACTCCCCGGTCATCTCTCGCCTTGACTCCTCAGTGGCTTCCCTCTAAATAGTCTCTCCCCACTTCAGTCCATTATGAACGCTGCCGCCAGGCTCATCCACCTTAAAAACCGCTTGGAGTCTGTTACACCCCTCTGCCTACCCCTCCACTGGCTTACCTCTAAGGCCTCATACACACGGGCGTATCTAAAAAATAAACAAAACGTCGGGTCCGACGTCAAGGAAAAAAAGTCGACGTTTTTCGGCATTATGCATCGGCGTTATTGAGCGTTAGTGAGCGTCGGCGTCAATAGGCGTTTTTTTAAAAAATCATCCCTCTGCTATTTTTCAACCTAAAAATGTCGGCGTCAAAACAACGCCGGTACAATATTAGGTGGCGTTTGTTGGCGTCGGCGTCAAAAAAGTTAAAACGTTACAGCCTCAGAACGCGATGGCCATGGGTTCTACTTTCTGCTCACTAACGCCGACGCCACCTACAGCTCAAAAACGCCAACGTTTTTATGGGGCCATTGACTAACATGGAGAGATGCAAAAAACGCCAGAAAACGCCGGCGTCAAAAAACGTCCGTGTGTATGAGGCCTAAATAGTCTCTCCCCACTTCAGTCCATTATGAACGCTGCTGCCAGGCTCATCCACCTTAAAAACCGCTCTGCATCTGCTACACCCCTCTGCCAATCCCTACATTGGCTGCCACTCAACCAACGTATTAAATTCAAGATACTAACAATGACTTATAAATCAATTCACAACCTGGCCCCCAGTTACATCACCAACCTGGTCTCTAAATACCAACCAAATCGATCTCTTCGCTCCTCCCAAGACCTCCTGCTCTCCAGCTCCCTTGTCACCTCATCCCATGCTCGCCTCCAGGACTTCTCCAGAGCCTCTCCCATCCTCTGGAATGCTCTACCCCAATCTGTCCGACTTTCTCCTACTTCGTCCACCTTCAGACGATCCCTGAAAACTCATCTCTTCAGAGAAGCCTATCTGGCCCCCACCTAACAACTCCACATTTATCTTCTCTATTAGCACCCCCCACAGTTATTACCTCTTGCATCTCTTGACCTTCCCTTTTAGATTGTAAGCTCTGACGAGCAGGGCCCTCTGATTCCTACTGTATTGTATGTGTACTGTCTACCCTCAAGTTGTAAAGCGCTGTGTAAAATGTTGGCGCTATATAAATCCTGTATAATAATAATAATAAATATCAGGGTCTGAAAATTTGTCATGCTGTGCTGACTTTTTAAGTGTAAACTGGGCAAACTACTTGATAAGGGTATTGTCAGTGTTTCCATGCTGTGTTTCAGTATCAATTGTCTTCGTTTTTAATAGGAGTTCAGTTATTTTTCAGGTTGCCAGTAAAAAAGGTGCTCTGCCAGTAAGATTTTCCATGATTTGCCAGTAAAAAACGCTGCGGGAGGTTGGCAACACTGCTCCGGTCCTCAGGACCCACCAACAGGCCAGATTTTAAGTATTACCTTGGGGAGATGCAGACTAGAACACTGCAATCACTGAGCAGCAAATTATATCACCTGTGATGCATTTCAGTTATCCTGCAAACCTGGCCTGTTAGTGGGTCCTGAGGACCGGAGTTGAGAACCACTGCACTAAATCCTCCCAATCCTTCATACTAGACCCCGCTTAGGTGGTGGTCACGGTGGAGACAGCAGCTCTCGTATCACCACTATCTGCCATCAGCGCGGAACACCCCCACTTATTTCTCTATAACAGGGATAAGCAATTAGCGGACCTCCAGCTGTTGCAAAACTACAAGTCCCATCATGCCTCTGGCTCTGGGTGTCATGCTTGTGGCTGTCAGAGTCTTGCTATGCCTCATGGGACTTGTAGTCCTGCAACATCTGGAGGTCCGCTAATTGCATATCCCTGCTCTATAACATCCACAAACACTCCGTACAGTTAGACCCTTTTCACACTGAGGCACTTTACAGGCGCTATTTAGCTTATAATAGCACCCGTAAAGCGCCTCAAAAATCACTCCCCACCCACCCCAATGTGAAAGCCCTGAGTGCTGTCACACTGGGGCGGTGCGCTTGCAGGATGTTACAAAAAGTCCTGCAAGCCGCAATCTTTGGGGCGGTGCGGTGAGCAGTGATGCACCGCTCCTCCACCGCCCCTGCCCATTGAAAACAATGGGCAGCGCTTCCGAAGCGGCTGCACACCGCCTCGGTAGCGCGTCGCTCCGGCACTCCGTTTTGACCCCTTGTGGGGGGTTAAAAGTGCCGCGCACCCGCCTGCACAGCGTCGCCGTAGCGCCGCTATAACAGCGCTAAATCCCCGCTGAAACTAGCGGGGATTTACCGCTACCGCCCGCCAGACCCAGTGTGAAAGGGGCCTAAGAGTCACGATTTGATGTATCAATGCGGTTTTTAAAATATGATTGTATAAAATGTACAATTTTATAAAAACAATAAATACATCCATGCTCATGGTTCGCCTACCAGATTAAATACATACATATGTGTTTTTACAGAGTAAAAAAATAAATATCATAGAAAACATATTTTCTCAATTTCGAGGTGAAACTGGACGACAAAGGGTTCCCTGAAAAGAAGACCTGAGTTACCCAATGATCTTTACAGCATCTCCTGGCTAAAGATCGTGCAGAATCGAATACTTCTGGGGGAAACAATTTCCCGGTCCCCTGCTGCACACTGATTTCTGTCCCCGGCCCCTCCAGCACTACAGGATACAGTGATGATGGAAGGCAGGGGTTTCCAACCTTTCTTAACAAAGGGCCAGATTACTGTCCTTCAGAGTTTAGGGGGGCCGGAGTGTGGCCAGCAGGAGTCAAAAGAGGCCAAGTGTCAGTGAGATTAAACAATGTCTCAGGCTTGGTAGTCAAAGAAAACTACATGGCACCTGTGGTCATTAGCAGAAGGAATAGTGCCCCATGATTGGTGTCAGTGGGAGGAATAGTGCCCCATCATTGGTGTCAGTGGGAGGAATAGTGCCCCATCATTGGTATCAGTGGGAGGAATAGTGCCCCATCATTGGTGTCAGTGGGGTGGTTACTACCCCGTGATAAGGAGGGTGAC
>BLSH010139687.1:157260-169579 GCA_018402905.1 Glandirana rugosa
GGATACGGAGGACACAGATGATATACCTCCCACAGAGGACAGCTTGTCTTTGCCTGTGGGCAGCCTGGCACACATGGCCGACTACATGCTGCAGTGCCTGCGCAACGACAGCAGAGTTGCCCACATTGTAACTTCCTCTGATTACTGGGTGGCCACCCTGCTGGATCCCCGTTACAAGGACAACGTGCCGTCCTTAATTCCCTCACTGGAGCGTGAGAGGAAGATGCGCGACTACAAGCGCACACTGGTAGAGGCGCTGCTGAGGGCATTCCCAAATGATACCGGGGGCTCAGCGGAAGCACAAGGTGAAGGTAGAGGAGGAGGAGGAGGTAGAGGCCACCAACGCAGCTGTGCCACCGCCAGCACCTCAGAAGGCAGGGTTAGCATGGCTGAAATGTGGCAAAGCTCTGTCAGCAGCCCGCCACAACAAACAGCACCACCAGCCGATAGACAACGTCTTAGCAGTCTGACCTCTATACACCGCCCTACCTATTACTGACCTCTATACACCGCCCTACCTATTACTGACCTCTATACACCGCCCTACCTATTACTGACCTCTATACACCGCCCTACCTATTACTGACCTCTATACACGGCCCTACCTATTACTGACAGCTATACACCGCCCTACCTATTACTGACCTCTATACACCGCCCGACCTATTACTGAACTCTATACACCACCCTACCTATTACTGACTGCTATACACTGCCTATCTATTACAGACCTCTATACACCGCCCTACTTATTACTGACCTCTATACAATACCCTACCTATTACTGACCACTATACACTGCCCTACCTATTACTGACCTCTATATACCACCCTACTTATTACTGACCTTAATTCACCGTCCTACATTCAGGCCTGAAACTAGTTGCTCACTGAAGTCAGGCTAAGTTTATATTTTTACAATGACATTAGTTTTATTATAAGTTTTCTAAATGTTCCTTGTGTCATTCTTACTATTTACTTAGGCTTTGCTAGTTAATTTATTTACCCCCCGTGATCTTTGATCTTTTATGTTGTTCAAGTAGATCTCCACCTCTCAAAGGTTGCCTACCCCTGCTCTAAATGCTGCATCAACCCCGGTTGTGAGAACTTGCAGCGCAGACCCTTTTATTTAAATGGGATTTGCGTTTGGTGAGCGGTAGTGCAGGCTTGTGGGGGCCCTAGTGCATTACTTTGCCCAGGGGCCCATGATGCTATTAAGATGGCCCTGGCGCACACTGGTAGAGGCGCTGCTGAGGGCATTGCCAAATGACACCGGGGGCTCAGCGGAAGCACAAGGCGAAGGCAGAGGAGGAGTAGGAAGAGGCCACCAACGGAGCTGTGCCACCGCCAGCACCTCAGAAGGCAGGGTTAGCATGGCTGAAATTTGGCAATGCTTTGTCAGCAGCCCGCCACAACAAACAGCACCACCAGCCGATAGACAATGTCTTAGCAGGAGGCAGCATTTCAGCAACATGGTGCAAGAGTATGTGTGCACACGCCTACACGTACTGACTGATGGGTCTGCCCCATTCAACTTCTGGGTCTCCAAATTGGCCACATTTAGCACGGCAGGGGGCATTATCACAGACAAGCGCAGCCGTTTGTCCACAGCCAACGTGGACAAGCTAAACTTTATTAAAATGAACCAGGCATGGATCCCACAAGACTTGTCTGTACCTTGTGCAGAATAAACATTTAGACCGGACTCACACAGCCATTCGTATACTTGTTTTTTTGAATAGGTCTCAATATTTTGGGGGCTACCCCAATTATAAACAAACAAACAAAAAAAATAATACAGTGTTGGCTACCTCCTCCTACTCCTCTACCACAGCCACTTCCACCTACACTGCAATGGTCATGGCCTAGTCAAGCTCTAGGCTCCTACTCCACATCCACCCCCCTTCCCATTTTTTTTATTTGATTTTAATTTATTTTCCCTATCCCCATTTTTTTTGTAGGGCACTTGCCCTACTCTTACCCCCATTTTACTTCCTTTTGCAGCCCTCTAGCACTTGCCAGGACTTTGTTACAGCCATTTTTGTGCCTAGAAGTTCGGGTCCCTATTGACTTCAATGGGGTCCGGGATAACGTTCGGGCAACGTTCAGTGCCGAACCCGGACTTTTTTCCAAAGTTCGTTTGGACCCTCCAAACCCGAACGTCCAGGTGTTCGCTCAACTCTAGTTGTAACCTGACAACAATTTCAAGGTTATGAAAACTTTTTCAAGGCACTGTATAGGGGCTGATATATCCAACCACTGAAAGCATATGGGGACCACGAAAATGACACACCCAAAAGTGTCAGATTCTGCAGGGTCTTCAGCTGGAGGTTTCTTTAACCACTGTAGAGATCAGGGATGCAGACACTAGAAAAGCGGAGTATCCACTTCTTTGTGTACATTTACAATATTAATTTCACAAAAGTACTGACATATTATGGAATGTTATATATGACATAACAAAGGGTGCAAATTACAAAAAAGACCAAACATGATGAGGACCTTGTCTAAATGAGCTTAAAATGTAAGAGGTGAGGCAAGGGAACATTAGATAAAATAGCTAAGGGCTTGTTTAGATGGCCAATGGGAATTTCTTCACATTCTGGTGACAACTGTCCAAGAGTAGAGTTCAGCAAACCCAAACTCTAAAGTTCAGGTCCGTACCGAACTTTCGGGTGTCCGTATCCCGAACCCGAACGTTTGAGAAAAAGTCTGGGTTCGGGTTCTGGTATTTTATCATGCATGTTGAATAGCTGCAGGGCAGCCAATTAACAAGCATTTCACTGGTTTTCCCTAGAAGCCATCACAGCCATGCCTACTAATGGCATGGCTGTGATTGGCCAGTGCATCATGTGACCCAACCTCTATATGAGGCTGGAGTCACAGTGCTGCATGTCACATGCTCTCAGGTTAGTGTAGGGAGAGGATGCTGCCGGCGCTGTGAGGGACAGATTGTGAGGGACATATTGCAGATCTAATAACTAGGTAGAGATTACTACTGAGGGACTACTTTGAGGGACAAATTGTAGATCTATAACATCTCATCCTGCATTACAGAAAGATCTGATTACAGAACGATCTCTCATCCTGCATTGCAGAATGATCTGATACTGGACTAGATTCAGATTAATACTGCTTTGAGGGACAGATTGCAGATCTAATAACATCTCCCATTTTTCTTCCTTTTGCAGCCCTCTAGCACTTTCCAGGACTTTTTTACAGCCATTTTTGTTCCCGAAAAGTTCAGGTCCCCATTGACTTCAATGGGGTTTGGGGTCAAGTACGGGTAACGTTCGGTACCAAACCCGAACGTTTCCGCGAAGTTCAGCCGAACCCGAACATCCAGATGTTCGCTCAACTCTATCCAAGAGTGGATTTCCCCTCAGTTCAGAGAGATGTCCTTGAGAGAGATGTTTTGTATCATTCTCTACTCTTTCCTAAAAGAGAGCTGAATACAAGAAAAATAGATTTCTCAATCCACACAAACAAGGGGGATGGAGTAATCCCCATCACCAGTTGACTATAGCTGCTGATTGAGGTAAATTGCTCCACAAGTCCCTTCAACAGATGTCAAACAATCAATTTCTGTTGAGTTGGGATGGCCACAAATCTGTTGGGTCCCTGCTAAACCAGCTGAATTTTGATCAGTATCCGGCTAGTTTAAGGTGGGTTATAAGCTGGTAAAAAGACTGGTAGAGAGAGGAGAGCAGACAATGAGTGGTTAGAAAGGTAGACAAGTCTCACAGCAGCATTAATGGTATATTGTAGAGGTGAGAACATAGCTAGAGGGAGCATGTTGCAGAAATTGAGACAAGTTGTAAGGGTATGGACCAGTTCTTCAAAGATCTCTGGTGTTAGGTAGGGGTGTGTGTTACAGAGGCAGAGGCTGCATGTTGTAGAGATGTATTTATTTATTACAGGTACATATAGCAACATCAAATTATGCAGCACTTCACATATACAGTATATACACATCGTACATTTAATCAGTCCCTGCCCTGAAGGAGCTTACAATCTTAGGTTCCTAACTTACATTGATATCATAAAATAGGGGCAATTTAGACAGGGTCCCATTAACCTCCCAACATGTCTTTGGAGTGTGGGAAGAAAGCTATGCAGGAACAGGGAAAACATGCAAGCTCCAGGCAGGTAGTGCCATGGTGCAGATTTGAACCGCCAGCCCTAGTGCTGCTAGGTGGAAATGCTGACCACTTGAGATGATCATGATCAAGAAGTTTAGGACAAAGGTAACACCAAGACATACACCTTGTGAGGTAGATAGAATGATATTTATATAATCAGGTTTAAATATACACAGTATATTGACACTATATTACCAAAAGTATTGGGATGCCTGTCTTTACATGCACATGAACTTTAATGGCATCCCAGTCTTGGTCCGTAGGGTTCAATATTGAGTTGGCCCGCCCTTTGCAGCTATAACAGCTTCAACTTGTCTGGTTAAGCTGTCTCATTGTACCCCAAGCCCTACTCCATAGAAGCCATTGCTTCCATGTGCTGTGCTGGGGATGGCAACGAAGCTGTATGCAGTTTAGAATAACATACACTTTAATATTAGATGTACCTTTCCTGTAAACCAGTTGTTCTGGATATACAGTTGGCTCAGGAGCAAAAATAAAATGATTTGCATGGTTCCATCCTCAATCCTAAAATCAGAAATAATACCCTTCTTTTTAAACCTGAGATGGAAGTGAAACATGCAAAAGTCATGTGTCTTAGGAGGTTCTGGAGCCTAGTCACTCCTCTAGGCAAAGATACTAAGATGGTACTAGCAAGCTGCAACCAGAGTTATAAACCGGAGCACCTGCTGGTTGCGCTGTGGTCCCTGAACCTGAAAGGTGTAGTTCCAGCATGCACCAGTGGGTGTCTCCTAGCAGCAAGGAGGTCCCACAAATTAATCTCCATCTGATGAAGACTGAGGGAAGGGTATTTAGCTCCACCTTAGGCAAATCACAGGGCACCTCAGGTTTTTGGCCTGCTGCCATTTGTCCAGTTCCTGATGCTTGACCTGGCCCCACATAAGTACGTATCCTTGCTAGTTCCCCTGATCATGCTGTCCATACCTGCATCCCTTGTGCATCATCCCCATCCTCCTGTTTCTGCTGCCCATACCTACTTCCCATATACCTGATCCCCAATGTGGCCCCATTCCTGACTTATCTTCCTTGATCCTACTGTCTCACCTGATTCCTTCTATTGCTTTGTGAATAGTTTATGTAGTATGACTTGTTTATTGTTTCGTTTGTTAGTCAGTGAGGTTATTGTAGCTGTTCCTGTTTGCACATATGTTTCTATATTGTTATGTTTATGTTATTTTGCTGTAGCTTGTGTGTATTCTTAATACACCTTATTACCTCACTCTGTCTGATCCTCTCTTTGTATCCTCACATATGTGGTCCAGTCTGCTCTACAGGATACCAGCATGTGGTGTTTTAACAACTAGGCCATTGGGTATTGGAAATACAGTAAGTAGGTGGCCTTACATAGACTTCAACCTTTCACAGCTAGGGGTCCAGAAATATATGTAACTTCTTCTCCAGATAATGATCATGTGGTCTGTAAATTTTAACAAACTCATTTTCTTTTTAACCTGTTAATCAGTTGCTTGTTGGTCATCTCTAGAACATTGAGTAGCACGTCCTTGTTATCTCCCCAACCTCTGACAGCCGTGAAGAGCTCTCTCATCTGTTCCTGGGAAGTTTCCTTAGATCTCACAATGTCACACTGCTCATTGGTCAAAAGTTTTTGGAGTTTGAGTTTATCTAGAACTTCATTTACATTGGACACTCCTTGGACCAGTTCTTCATAATGTATGTCTACAAAGTGCTCTGTTGATGGGGAAGAACCTGTAAGTATAAAAATACATTGTAATGCCATGTATTGTCCACTCTTCCTCCTTATGATTTTATTCTTGGCTTTATGTCCTGTAATAATAACAGGATCTAGTAGTTTTTGATATGTTTTCTAATATTCCTGTTTCTATGCCTGTTTGGTTACATGCTCACTCAGTTTGCCAGGTTCAAAAAGACACATCTATTTCAACCAACAGAAAAAATAAATATATAGAAAAACACCTTATACAGAATCTTATACCCATAGTTCATCCAGAGGAAGGCAAAAACAAAAACATACAGCATGGTCCAATTTGCTCCAGTGGGGAAAAAAAATAAATGCCTTCCTGGCCCCTCAGAAGGCAATCATATATCGGTGTTAATAATTGATAGTCAGTTTTTCTGTAATACAAATACATACCTCCCAACGTTTGAACTTAAGAATGAGGGACATTTTGGGGAGACAGTGCGCGGCGTGCAAAGAGTGTGTGTGGCCAAACGAGATAGTGATAAGGGCTTAAGGGCAGTGCTTCTGTGCTTCCTTGTATCTATAAAATATGGTTTGATTGATGTGCCACAAGCTGGAGTCTCATGGATACATATACACCTCAACACAATCATTTACAATTATTTAAAAATAACTTTTAATCCATCTGGTTTTGTATACACTGAAAATAGACAGAGAGCTTAAAATATAGGCTTATGAAGGATCTGAGGAGCCCTGGGATTGAGCCAAAGAATATGTAGAACATAGTAGCAAATGATGTTCATTGACAAGTTGAGCCCAACAGTGGTAGTGGGTTAAAGAGGGATTGTGATAGACCCACCCGGGACAGAGGCTTTTGGAGGGGACTTAATGCTAGCCTCTTGCCTACTGATTATTTGCCCTGGATTTTAACTTAAGGGAACACTACTCTTTGTGAGGTGTATGCCTGGGGACCATTGGAGTAATGTTACTTTGGATTCAAGTCCACGTCTCCCCAAGACACACAAACTCTGGAATGCATGCTAGGGGCCTATATGCCACATTTCCAGCAAGGACTGCATCACAATGTGGGACTCATAGCAGATGCTGGTGTCATCAGCAAGCCATCTGTCTGGGGTTGTCTGCTATAATGTGTGTATTGCAAGTAGGTGCCTCCTAAGCAGGGGTCAAGTCCTGGGAAAAAAGTGTTGGAACTCATCCAAGATCTCCCCCCACCACCACCACTACCACATTGTGCACCACACCCAACTGGAAGTGAAGTTCCATTTCGAACGAGGGGTTGGGGAGATTCACTGTACTACCGTAGCATTTAGATTATCAGGACTCATATCCTATATCAGGCACATATCTGGCATCCCCCCGAAGACCAACGGAAAAAACAATCCACTGTGGTTCACTCTCCAGAGGGCAACACTAGTATAATCTATAGCAATGCCCCTCACAGGGCCTATCAACGCAGTCTCATCAGTGCAGCCTCACTAGTGCCCATCAGCACAGCCTCACCAGTGCCCATCAATGCAGCCTCACCAGTGCCCATCAATGCAGCCTCATCAGTGCCCATCTATGCAGCCTGATCAGTGCCCATCTATGCAGCCCCACCTGTGCCCATCAGCTCAGCCTCACCAGTGCCCATCAGCTCAGACTCACCAGTGTCCATCAGCTCAGCCTCACCAGCGCCCATCAATACAACCTTATCAGTGCCCATCAAATGCAGCCTCACCAGTGTCCATCAATGCAGCCTTACCATTGCCCATCAATGCAGCCTCATCAGTGCCCATACATTCAGCCTGATCAGTGCCCATCAATGCAGCCTCACCAGTGCCCATACATGCAGCCTGATCAGTGCCCATCAATGCAGCCTCACCAGTGCCCATCTATGCAGCCTGACCAGTGCCCATCAATGCAGCCTGGGCAGTGCCCATCAATGCAGCCTGATCAGTGCCCATCAGCTCGGCCTCACCAGTGCCCATCAATACAGCCTTATCAGTGGCCATCTATGCAGCCTAATCAGTGCCAATCAATGCAGCCTGACCTGTGCCCATCAATGAAGCCTCACCAGTGCCCATCAGCTTAGCCTCACCAGTGCCCATCAATGCAGCCTCACCAGTGCCCATCAGCTGAGCCTCACCTGTGCCCATCAGCATAGCCGCACCAGTGCCCTTCAATGCAGCCTGATCAGTGCCCATCAAATGCAGCCTCACCAGTGCCCATCAGCTCAGCCTCACCAGTGCCCATCTGCAGCCTCACAGGTGCCCATCAATGGGGGGGACAGCAGATGTGTCACTGGGCATCACCAGCTGGGCAACTAGGGCTGCAGGAAACTGGGGGGGGGGTGAGGTAGAGTGGGCGGGGACTTCCACTAATAAGCTAATTCCCCGCTGTGCAGCTCTTTAGAAAAAAAACTTTTCCCGGTCTCCTGTGCTCAGCAGAGGGCCGGGGGACAGAAAGCGGACAATTTCTTCTTTTTTGACTTTAGGCTGATTAATTTGCCGCAGTGCGCTACACAGTGAAAGCTGGCCTGTGCTATATCATTACACTGGAGCTGGCCAGGAGCGCTGCGGCGGATTAATCCGCCTAAAGCCGAAAAAGAAGAAATAGTCCACTTTCTGTCCCCCGGCCCCGGCTGAACACAGGAGAAGTTTTTTGTCTAAAGAGCTGCACAGCGGGGGATTAGCTTATTAGTGGACAGGATTGGGAGTCCCCACCCCCTCTTCCCCCCCCCCCCCCCTTGGTAAGCCACTGCTAGTCCTGCAGGACTGCTAACGGGAACAGAGTTCCTGCTGTGGAAAGATTGCAGGGACTCGAGCCCTGCTCCTAAGGGTCTTTCACCCATCGTTATTTGTGCTTATTAAGTCAGCTATTGTCTACTAGCACACTACCCTTGTGGGCTGTGTTTATACTTAATAATGTGTCCTTTGTGTTCACTCTTGTAAGGGCGAATAGTCTAGGCACCTAGTTTAGGCTGGTTGACCAGTTTATTATGTTTCTGGTTACAGTTCTATTGTCAGGATAATATGATGGGGGGGGGGGGGGGGGTTCTTTCTCCAGTGTATAAAAGCCTGTATACTTGTTCAAATAAACAGCTCTATTTTTGGTTTACTCCAAAACTGGTGTTTCCTAGTTCTTAGGGTTATTATAGCCAGATCCACTGGTCTCTTGTTCCAGAACTTGGGAAGCAGCTTCTTGGCAGAAATACCCAGTCAGGGTGTCATTTGATTCCGTCACAGGGATGATTAAACAGAATCTGAGCCTAGTTGCTGTATACGGTGCAGCATTGCTTGAACAATGAATATCAGAAGGCAATCTTATCTCAAATGTCAGAAATATGCAACATAACACTTAGGGCTCATTCACACTAATGGGGACACTCTGCAATGCACTACTTTTTTCAAATCATACCACACAGCATAGAATTGCAGTACCATGTGGTTTGGTGGCCACAAAGACGCTGCCATTAACAATCAATTGCTCCCATATGCATCTCACAAGGCAGCATGGTTGCATGCAACGTGGGAAATGCATGCGGAAAGTGCTTTTCCTGCACTGTGTACCAGTGTGAATAAACCCTTAGGGAGAGAGAGGGAAGGATCACTATTGTACATGGAAGGAAGGAAGGATCACTAGTGCACATGGAAGGGAGGAAGGAACACTATGACACCTGGAAGGCAGGAAGGATCACTATGGCGCATGGAAGGCAGGAAGGATCACTATGGCACATGGAAGGCAGGAAGGATCACTATGGCACATGGAAGGCGGGAAGGATCACTATGGTATATGGAAGGTGGGAAGAAGGGATCACTATGGCACATGGGAGGCAGGAAGAAGGGATCACTATGGCACATGGAAGTCAGAAAGAAGGGATCCCTATGGCACATGAAAGGCAGGAAGGAAGGATCACCATGGCACATGGAAGACAGGAAGGAGGGATCACTATGGCACATGCAAGGCAGGGAGGAGGGATCACTATGGATATGGAATGCACATGGAAGGCAGGAAGGATTACTATGACACCTGGAAGGCAGAAGGATTACTATGGCACATGGAAGGCAGGAAGAATGGATCACTATGACACATGGAAGGCAGGAAGAAGGGATCACCATGGCACATGGAAGGCAGGAAGAAGGGATCACTATGGCACATGGAAGGCACAAAGGAAGGATCACTATGGCACACAGAAGACAGGCAGGATCACTATGACACATGGAAGGCAGAAAGAAGGGATTGCTATGGCACATGAAAGGGAGGAAGGAGGGATCAGTATGGCACATGGAAGGCACGAAGGAAGGATCACTTTAGTGCATGGAAGGAAGGATCACTATGGCACATGTAAGGCAGGGAGGAGGGACCACTATGGCACATGGAAAGCAGGAAGGAGGGATCACTATTGCACATAGAAGGCAGGAAGGAAGGATCACTAAGGCACATGGAAGGCAGGAAGAAAGGATCACTTTGATGCATGGAAGGAAGAGAGAGAGGAGAGAGTTCACTCATCCGAGGCTGGCTGCTCTCAAGAATCTCGGGCAGTGACAGCAGGATCACCGCTTTAAAATTCCCCCCCACACAACCCCTTCAGTGCCACAGGATTGGCTGCATGCTGGGGGTTGTTGATGGGCACAGGGGGACATGGGGAGGAGGTGGAGTCGATCTAGCCCACCTCCTTTCGCATCTGCAGCCTGTAGAGTGACAGGGGAGCTAGCAGGTGGGTGTGTGACAGGGGAGGTAGTGGGCTTTGCTGGCTGGGCAGTGCACAGCGCGGCACACACCTGACTGGGGGATGCCAGATGTTCTGGCACTGGGCACTGCAGGACCCAGGTTGCGGGACACCAGGATTAACTTGAGATCCTGGGACGGTCCTGGCAAATCCGGGACATTTGAGAGGTATGCAAATATGCTTTTCAACTGTTGCTGTGTTTGTTTAAACTGAACCTGTGCTTTGCTCATGCAAGACAAAGCAAAAAGCCGACCTTAGAGTTTAGCTAGTGCAGCTGTATATATGTACTTTTCTTTCTGTCATATGATTCAGCTGCAGGTATGGAGGAAAAGAAGCCTTGTATAAGCCGGTGTACTGCCCAAATGCTAAACTCGGCAGAATGCCAAACCCACGTTACTTCCAGATGCTTTAAAACACGATAACTGCCTAATGATGATGAGTTTCTGTTTATCTTCAACAATTGGTGTTTTTAAAAACAGTGGCAATGGACTACAGTCTGGTGCATGGTATATGAGCAGAGATTTATACGATGCTCAGATACCAACCAAGAAAATGGCCGCCTACTAGGCAGGGACAAGTTTGTCCACGTTAGCCACTGTGTTCCCAACACAGCAACATCTCCCGATAACGAATCCGTTGCCGGTGTTTTCTGCAAACAGAAATTCATCATCATTAGGCAGCTATCATGGTTTAAAGAACAGGAAGTGACGCAGGTTTGGCATTCTGCGGAGTTTGGCACTTGGGCAGAACTCTGTGTTACTTCATTTGGAGGCTACACACAGCTGAGCGCACTCTACCTGCCCCCATGTGACAGTGCATCGCCAATCACCAAGCACTACATCACATGAGAATAGGAGGAAGTTCCTGGAAGCACTGAGTATTTTCTTCACTCCCAGCATCTGCCCGATTGAATCAAAGGTCAGTTTGTTGCTGGGAATGGGTCAAGAGAGTGATCTCATAACTTTACCCTGAATGTGTACAAGAACTGCAAAGAAAGTAGAATTTTGTATATACGTCCTTAGGTGTAATACAAACAGACAATGTAATAGTATATAAAAAAAGGGGGAAAGAAACACAAAGTAGGGATAAACATAAACACCCAAACTAATGCCAAAACCTTAACCTTCTTACCTATAACAGCATAAATGATCCTAATTTCATATATCCCAAATGGACTTGCAATCAGGAGAAAACATTTTCTGAAAATGCAGTCCGTAGTCTGAGGAGCTGGGCAAAAAGTGAAAAGCAAAAGGAGGGAGCATAAGACGATTCTCAAAAGCAGATCCTAGTGCTCCAACAGAGTGACTATTCTATCTCAACCCCCTACTCTCATCTAGAGTTGAGCGAACACCTGGACGTTCGGGTTCGGAGGGTCCGAACGAACTTTGGAAAAAAGTCCGGGTTCGGCACCGAACGTTGCCCGAACGTTATCCCGGACCCCAAACAAGCAAGCCTGGGAGGCTTGGGCTTGCAGGTCCACAAGCGAGTTGAGATCTACTCTCATCCCCCAACTCTATCTTATCAGTGAGACAACCTCGTGATCCTAGACGAAAACTCTTAGCAGAATACGAGGGAGGAAAACGAAAAGTGAAAAACGGGTCGAGGAGTCTGATGCCTGACGTAAAAGTCTTTTACAAAAGAGGACTAACGTTCAGGTAAACCCTATATACTTTAATCCTAGTAAATACGACAATATCCATTCTTCCAATTCCAAAACCGTAATCAAACCCACAAATACAAATAGGGATGAAACACAAAGAAAGGGGGAAA
>BLSH010139687.1:189672-207524 GCA_018402905.1 Glandirana rugosa
CCCCCCCCCCCCCCCCCCCGAGGAGTTTAATACAATATCAAGACCAGTGGTGTATTTAGGTTTGGTGCTGCCCTAGGCCTGACTAAACTTGTGCCCCCCCCCACAGTTACAGAACACCGGCTGCCCACACAACAACTCATTGGTTTGGGCCCACCGCCTGGGCCCTTCGGGATGCCTGGACCCCCACATATGCATGGGCTGTCCCCCTCTGATGGCGGCCCTACCTGTATTATCATACGGGCAGCACTACAATTGCTGCCCCCCTGCAAAGTGCCGCCCTAGGCCTGGGCCTTGTTGGCCTAGGCCAAGATACAGCGTTGATCAAGACAACAAAACAAAACATAAACAAGAAAAAAAAGTTGTTTTATTGCCTTAATACGTTTTTTTTATTTTATGTTATACCATACTTCTCAATTGAGCAATTCACCTCCTAGACAGGAGCTAGGTTAGGTAAATTTAGATATGAATATTTATTCGGTCCCAGTCAATTCCAGAAGGAGTGTGCCCAGAAGGCAGCTGAGAGGGAGTATAAATAGTCTGAGCTCTGAGGCCTGGAGCAAAGGGGTTCTTGTCCAGGAGGTGAACATCCCATCTTGAAGGGCTGCTGCCCTTCTGGGCAGTCCGGCCATGCTTCTCCATTTGCTCATCGAGATCCCAGCTGAGCTAGCTGGGGGCCTATTCTACTGAATTTTGTTGGAGCTGCCTGGGGGATTTCCTTTTGGGGATCTGGTCTGAAGAGTTCACGGGAGAAATGACAGGCTGATAGAGGAAGGAGGCATCCAACTATCAAGAATACAGACCAGTGTGTGAAATCCCAGTGACTGTGTGCTGCTGCTCCCCTCTTGCATCAGATCCAACTTGTACCAAAAAGTAAACATTGTTAATGGTTTCCATGTGTAGCTCAGCCCATCATTTGCTGCTGCAAGGACTATGCTAGGAATCTTTAAGAGGTAGATAGGTGTGTTTCAGATACTAATTAATGTTACTGGAGTATACCACAGTTACCCTACACCAGTGGTTCTCAACTCCGGTCCTCGGGGCCCACTAACAGGCCAGGTTTGCAGGATAACTGAAATACATCACAGGTGATATAATTTGCTGCTCAGTGATTGCAGCATTCTACTCTGCATCTCCCCAAGGTAATACTTAAAATCTGGCCTGTTGGTGGGTCCTGAGGACAGGAGTTGAGAACCACTGCCCTACACCCATCCAGGTTCAAGTTTTCAATAAAGCATAAAAAAGGATATGGGGGAGGGGGGGAGTGTGGCTGGCAGCTAGGAAGATGCCTGCAGTGCGAAAGAGCTCTGGAACACCCTGCTAGCATTATAGCGGCTCACATCGGCTCAGGGCACTTTATCTACCCCATGGATCTGGACATTAACCATCAGGCAGGCTTGGGGAAGTGCAAAGAAAGGGAAGGTCCGTGGAAGCTCACTGACTTCTTCGTCCAGGCCGGGAGCTCTGTGACAAAATGGTGCCGTCACGAGGCTCTCATGACCCCCTCATGAAGCTGCCCAAGTTGGTTGCCCAAACCACCCCATCTATCGGAAGCCACATCTCACGGGATGTCATCGCATGGATTCATTTTTTCCACAAAGTAGAAAATGCTGCTATGCCCAGGGCTTACTACTTCAGCTAGCTGCAAGGGACAAAAAGCTTAAATGACAAGCTATTACAACCTTACTAACGCAGATTCAATCCCTTGAAACCCGGTACAGACTAACCCTGAACAGTTCCTCACTCAGCGAATTAATACAGTGTAGGTAGAAACTGAGGCTGCTAATGCTTCAGACACATGAAAAATACCTGCATAGACTTAAAGCCTCTTCTCAAGGGAATAAAGAGGGGAAATTACTGGCAAACCAGCTAAAAGCTAAACAAATGAAAAAGTCTATATCCCATCTGATTAACCTTAAATACGGTAAAAAAGTATTTCACCCTAAAGACATTGCTAATTCCTTTAGGTCCCTTTCACATAGTTACATTGTTAGTGAGGTTGGAAAAAAGACACAAGTCCATCAAGTCCAACCTATATGTGCTTTTATGTCAGTATTACATTGTATATCCCCCAATGCTGTGGTCCCTTAGATGCCCATCTAATAGTTTTTTGAAATTATCTTTACTCCCAGGAGAATCCACTGTTTGTGGAAGAGAATTCCACACCCTCACTGCTCTTACCATAAAGAACCCTCTACGCAGTTTAAGGTTAAACCGCCTTTCTTCTAGTTTTAGTGAATGGCCGCGTGTCTTTGTGTACTCCCTTGCATGGAATAGATTTGTCCCTATTGTGGGGTCACCAGTACAGTATTTGTACATTGAAATCATGTCCCCTCTCAAGAGCCTCTTCTCCAGAGAGAATAAGTTCAGTGCTTTTCTCTTTCCTCATAACGAAGGTCCTTCAGTCCCTTAATTAGCTTTCTTGCCCTTCTCTGAACCCTTTCCAATACCAGGACATCCTTACTGAGGACTGGTGCCCAGAATTGGATGGCATACTCCAGGTGCGGCCTCACCAGAGACTTGTATAGTGGGAGAATTATTGATTTATTCCTGTAGTTATTCCCTTTCTTGATGCATGCCAACACTTTGTTAGCTTTGCTTGCAGCAGCTTGGCATTGCATGCCACTGCTGAGCCTGTTCTCCACTCAACTTGTTCTCTACTTGTGTGACCTGAAAGTTGTGTGACTTTGATGCGTTTTTACCATGCTTTTTGATGCGATTTTGCCATGGCAATTGAAACAATGCCTGTGTAATCCTGAGGTCTCATTTGAAATCCCGTCAGTCGGACCAAAGTAGTGCAGGGACTACTTTGAAGTCGCTGCTGCTTGAAGTCACACAGATATGGATGGTACTCATTGGAAATCATAGGGTACGACTTGTCATGCAACTTTGCAGTCCCAAGTAGCAGGACAAGTCGCACAAGTGTGAAAGGGGCCTAAATGGATTACTATCAGACACTATAATACCTAGCTGAGGACCCTGCAACTCCACAACCATCACCCTTCCTCTATCCGGGATTACTTGCACTCTTTGGATTTACCTACCATAGATGATGGCATCCTACAACAACTGAACGCCCCTATAACTGCAGCAGAAATCAGTAAGGTTATATAATCCCTCCCTAACAGTAAGTTCCCAGGAGCAGATGGCCTACCATCTGAATATTACAAAACCTTTCAAGAAGTATCCCCACAACTAGAAAACTTCTTCCACAAAGCTATGGACACAGGGAACTTTCCTTATGAAATGTTAAAGGCTATTATAGTGACTATCCCTAAACCGGGGAACACCCACCTACCCTCAAAATTTTCAGCCCATATCCCTCAACACCGATCTAAAAATATAAGCCAAAGTAATAGCAAATAGACTCTCAAACATAACCCCTCTCCTCATTGATCCAGATCAAGTAGGCTTTGAAAAAGGACGTCAAGCACCAGATGGAGCAAGGAGAATGTTGAAATTGATTACCCAGCAACAACTTGCAGTCTCTAACTTTAGACGCCGAAAAGGCTATTTAAATGAATCCATTGGGGGTTCCTCAATGAGACTCTGCGAGTTTTTGGGTAATATATTCTTGGCTATTTCAGCACTTCACACATGACCCTCGGCTCAAACATATACCTCCAACACTCTATCAGACTCCCACAAAATTGGACTGTTTTTTGATGACGTCCTACTTGCCCTCACTGAAGTACACACTTCCTTAAGGCACGTTCAGAAAGAAATTGATAGATATGTTGAAGTACCTTATTACAAAGTAAATATAACCAAATCTTCCATCCTCCCAATAAATATGAGTGGTGCTATGCTGAATCCTCTTAAAAGGCACATTCATTATTCCTGGAACTCCAAATCTATCTCACATTTGGGTATAACGCTTACCTCTCCTTTATCTAAATTATATGGCACTAATTTTCTCCCTCTGCTGCACACTATTAAACAAGACTGTCTTAAATATCAGAAATTTAAAATCTCGTGGTTGGGGTATGTAATGGCATTTTAAATGCCGTCATTACCTAAAATACTGTACCATATTTGTACCCTCCCTATCCCCATTCACCAAACATTCTTCAGTGAGCTATACAAAGCCTTAAACCAATTCATCTGGCAGGGTAGGAAACCTTGGATTGCAAGAACAATACTTAACAAACATAAGTCACAAGGCGGGGTGGGGTTCCCAGACATTAAATTATACCATAGAATGGTACTACTGGATCAACTGATGGCACACCTAACAAAAGATGGGCGTCTCTTGAAAAAATCCTCCTTAATAGTAAAGATTTGCCTTTACTTTTGATAGCTTCAGCGACCAACCAAAGAATATTATTTCCAGAGGCATTGCCAATAAGGGCTACAATAGAGGCTTGGTCCTCAACTTTGCATGTGGTCCCTCCTGAGGGAGGCTTACAATCACTTGATATCCCGTTACTAGCATATGAGTATTTAATTCAAGCATTCTCAGATGGCAAATGGGTAAACCTAGGCTATACCACATCTTAGATATTCCTCACACACTAGACATGGCATATGCTTATTAAGCACTCTAGATTAAGAGCTTCCATTGCAGATCACTGGACACTTATGGCCCGTACACATGGTACAATTATCGTCCAAAAACTGTGACATGACAGCATATCTCTTGTCCAACCATTAGTACGCTGCATTCAACAGCCGATTTGAATTATCGTCCAACAGAATTTGTATGAGCAAACGAGAAAACTTTGGTCTGCCGACAAGGTGTTGTCCGATTTTAGGCTCATGTGTACAGAAGTTGGGCAAACAAAAGTTGGAAGTGCAAATATGCATGCTCGGTGTAAACCTGCGGCCGTAAATTCACAAATACCATTCACATGAACTTCCTCTTCATACGCTGATAACACGTCACTACGTTCAGCTTTGTTGAACGATAATTCGACTACCGTCAGCACGCTAGACAAAATCACGGACAGCCGATTTTGAGAAAAGTTGAACGTGCGCTCGTACAACAATCGCATCGTGTGTATGAGGCTTTAGGCTTCGTTTCCACTAGTGGGACTTGTCATGCGACTTTGGACATATAAAGTCACATGACAAGTCACAGCCCATTGATTTCAATGGCACCTGTTCCCATCTTGCAGCGACTTTGAAAAGGTTCCTGCACTAATTTGATGCAACGTTTGATGCAACTTTGATCCAGAGATTGTAAAGTTGAGAGACTCAAGGTCGCATCAGAGTTGCACTCTAAATCGTGCGACTTTGGGGTTGCAATAGGGGAAACGTAGCCTAAAGTGGAGGTCAGCACAGATATATGGGCATATTACTCTACTACATCTGGTGTTAGAAAAGGTATTACATGGTTTTACAAATATATGACCTGTAGTAAGCCCTTACTGAAACCATCACAAATTCAAAACTGGGGAAAAGATCTGCAAGAGAAGTTCTCAATCCGCACATGGAATAGAGCGCTAAAAATGTTTACGCAAACTTCCCACGGTGTGTCACACTGGGAAAACACAATAAAGATTATGTATAGGGGATAGTTCACTTCAGGCAAACTCCATTGACTGTTCCCTAACGTTTCTGCAGAATGCTGGAGAATATCAAAAGGGGGAAATGTACCATTTCATTTGGGACTGTAAGAGCCTGAAAGGATTTTGGAAATCTGCATTCACATTGATTTCTCAGGTGCCGGGAATCTTTTTTTTGTTTAAAAAATGCTTTATTGGAAGGGTAGGTACAAAGAGTAATTACAAAATGTGTTAACAGTGTAATCAAAGAGGTAGTCCAATAATACATATTATAAAAGAAGTCAGGTAATGAATTATACAAAAGGGATAGTTAGTCATTAATTATATATTCCCAAAGAGCCCATTTTTCTTAGGTGCCGGGAATCTTGACAGACCCATCCCCTTCTTTAGCTCTTTTGGGGCTGAATGCAGATAGATTCCCTATACAATACTCTACTATTGTATCCCATATACTAATTGCAGCCCATCTAAGTATAACAAGAAAGTGGAAACAAATGTTGGCTCTGAATTTGTCCGAAGTCATTCAGAGAGTCCATGCACAGTGCACTTACTGAAATATCTAGCGGGGGTTTAACCATTCTTTATCAACATTCTATCTAAAGCATAAAACCTGGCTAGTCATATACAAGCTAGATTCTATATGGTGAAGAATTAGAGGAGAAGTGTTCCTGCCTAGTTAATGAAAGAATTAAGGTTTCTGCATAAGGTGTCATATAATGATGGTATTATGTTGATGATAACTGCAACAGGTCCCATCATTGGGCAAATAATACACACACATGAGTGGGAAACATTTTCCCTGGGGTAAAAAGTTATTAAGGATATTTCTTTAGCTTAGCTATATCATCTACAGATTAACATATAACTTAAAATGGACACTGAAAGTTGTTGTTTTTCCTACACTTTTTCTGTTGGATTGTGATGATTTCTATTACTGCTGTTCCACTTACTGTAAGTAATGCACCAACTGTGTAAATCTGTAATCTATACAAGTTATTGCTAATACATTGTACTGTCAAAGCTTTCAATATACACTATTGAAATAAAAAAAAGGATATTGCTAGACTAATAATTGAGCCATAAGAGTCACTGGGATGGTGTGCCTGGCTGCTAGTGCATCTACTGAGGAAGGCACCTTGGGACCAAATCAGTGGGGAATTTAGGCACTACATGTGAGGGCTTGTTCAGGATTTCCCTTTTAATATTTCAATGAACATCAGCCTTCATCAACCTAGGTAGCTTCCATGCATGCAATAATGTGTTACAATCAAGACCTGTGCTTCTGTGCTCTGCTGTAACAGTTAAAAACTTTCTCACAAATACAAGTGCCTAACACTGGAGGGGTTCCAGTTAAGGGCAATTATTTGATGTTGGCTACTAGTATTAGTGTGAATATGGACTTTTTTTGTCATCTGTTAACAATTAAACAGATTTTCTGATAATCTGTGCTGCTGGAGGGCTATCTTTACAGAGACAGTGCTCCAAGACTTGATTATGTTACTTATGCATATACATTAACTCTGCTTTCTTACAGATGGCGAAGAAGGTGATACTTGGGCTGAAGTATTGACATTTAATTTATTGAATGCAATTATTCTTGTAATTGGTTAGTGTGACGAACTCTGAACCATCTGGACTTGGTATTTCCGTCAGAAGCTGCTTCCCAAGCCCTGGACAACAAGACCAATTGATCTTGCTATAGTTACTCCAAGAACCAGGTGACACCCGTTTTGGAGTACAGCAGAATAAGAACTGTTTTATTTAAGAAAAACACACTGAATTTATACATTTGAGAAATACATTCCCCCCTCTAGCTCAGATTACCATAACAATGCAACTGTGACCAGAAACATAATTAACTAATTAAGTAGTCTTTTAACCAGTCTAGGTGACTTCTAGGGCAGACATGCCGTCTCTTAGATCAGAAGATCAGAGCTGAGTCAATTAACACAAGTAACAATAGATATAAAAGACACTTAAAAGTCACACTAGACTTACCCACAATACATATACCGCAGCAGACAGGTGGCCTGCCGAGTCATCAGCATCAGCCATGAGTCACACAGCGTGAAGCAGCCCTGTGTGTCTTGGGGGGATATGGACTTGAATCCAAAGTAACAGTTCTCCAAGGGTCCCCAGGCATACACCTCACAAGGAGTAGTGTTCCCTTAACATCCTGGCCCATAATCTATAGGCAAGAGGCTTGCATTCAGTCCCCTCCAAGAGCCTCTGTCCTGGGTGAGTCTATCACATTTCTCCCCCATCAAAACTTGACTAGCCAGGTCCCAGACCTCCAGTGAACTTACATAGTCAGTCCGCATGATCTCCATTCCTGGCTGCAAGGTATAGTGGTCATCAGTTGGTGTGGGACAGAGGTCTTTGACTCTCTGTCCAGCTGCCAGCGCTTCAGCTGGGTGGTCTTTACCATTCCATGGCTTGGCCTGTCGCTGGGGAGAGGGGCCGACTGCCCTGGCTCCCTGGAACTCCAAAGTTGTTGCCAATGCTAGGCAGAGGTTGGTAGCACTCTGCAGTGTTGCCAGCTCTTCTGCTGGGTTGGTGGCATCATTCTGAGGTGCCGTCTGCTGCTGAGAAGGGGAGCCAGCTGCTCCATCTCCCTTACCCTAATCTGGCTGCTGGGATGACATTTCTCTGCTACTGTCTCCCAGATGCACGGATCTTTGCTGGGGAGGAAAAAACACTTCCTCCACCCTGGCCGACTGTTGGGGAGGGACAACAAGCACCTCCTCTACCTTCTCCCCCTGGATCCTGATCTGCTGCTGGAGAGTGACCACCAGCTTCTCATCCTATGCCTCCAGAACTGCTGTAGTTGTGGGGCAGAGGTCTTGGACCCTCAGTCCGGTGGCCAGCGCTTCAGCTGGAGAAGTCCCTTTTAACTACACAGATGCTGCTGTTGGTGCTGGGCAGAGCTCAGTGAAGTTTGGCCCTGATACCAGCTCTTCTGCTGGAGGCTTGCCAGGCTGTTCTTCCACAGCAGAGAAGTCTATTAAATCCCCAGTCTCTGGTGTAACTGGAGTCTGTGGATAGAGGTTCACCATCTCCTGTCTGTGGAACAAAGAAGATGTTACTGGTGCTGGGCAGAGGCTAGCAGAGCTCTGCCCTGTTGTCAGCACTTCAGGTTTGGGGACGGCAATCTCCGGAGTTTCTGCTGCTGATTCTGGGGCATGCGGCTGAACGTGTTCTAGCAGTTTCCTGTAGGCCCTTTCCAGAGGCTGTTCTTTCCTTATCAAATAGTCTAGATCGTGTTTAAGCTCTGGGACCCCTGTGAGACCGAGCAAAGTCTCTCTGTATTCTTGCGGGCCCTCAAGGGTAGATTCCCCTTCATTACCAAGCACAAAACGATCTGTAAGGCTCTCCCACAGCAATCCAGGGCCGCCAAAGTCATAACCCTCCAGAGAGCATTCTGTTGTCTCCCCTAAATATCCCTGCTCTGCATGCCATTGCAGAGCCTAATATTAATTTTCCAGCTCTATCTCGTGCTGGACTAGCCTGTCCAACTCAGTCACCCATTGCTCCTGGGGCAACTCTCCCAGGAATGCCATCCGCAACTCCCATTGGTTGCTGACCCATTGCTCTGGGGTTGGAAAGCACTTGCTCTCATGTATATCAGCGAACTGGAGGGCTCCAATCCATAGCCCTACTCGAATTTGCTGCCTGAGCTCCAGGTATTCATCCTTGGGCACAGTTCTGGTGTATGCTGAAAGGACAATCTGCAACAGCCCCAGGTACTCTGATACCAAGTCCATATCTCTGCTGACGTCTGCTATCCCAATCTTAGGTCCCATTGGTGGTTTGGATGTTCCAGGCACAAGGAAACATCCCAACGCTGCCAACCAAATGTGATGAACTCCGAACCCCCTGCACTGGGTATTTCCATCAGAAGCTGCTTCCCAAGTCCTGAACCACAAGACCAATGGATCTTGCTATAGTTACTCCAAGAACCAGTTTTGGAGTACAGCAGAATAAGAACTGATTTATTTAAGAAAAACTCACTGAATTTATACATTTGAGAAATACATCCCCCCTCCTGCTCAGATTACCATGACAATGCAACTGTGACCAGAAACATAATTAACATGAACTAATTAAGTAGTCTTTTAACCAGCCTAGGTGACTTCTAGGGGAGACATGTTGTCTCTTAGATCAGAAGATCAGAACTGAGTCAATTAACACAAATAACAGTAGATGAAAAGACACTTCTTTGTAAATATTTTATTCTATCTTTTCATGTGACAACACTGAAGAAATGGCACTTTGCTACAATGTAAAGTAGTGAGTGTACAGCTTGTATAACAGTGTAAATTTACTGCCCCCTAAAAATAACTCAACACACAGCCATTAATGTCTAAACCGCTGGCAACAAAAGCAAGTACACCCCTAAGTTAAACTATCCAAATTGGGCCCAAAGCATCAATATTTTGCGTGGCCACCATTATTTCCAGCACTGCCTTAACTCTCATGGGCATGGAGTTCACCGGACCTTCACAGGTTGCCACTGGAGTCCTCTTCCACCCCTCCATGATGACATCACAGAGCTGGTGGATGTTAGAGACCTTGCGCTGCTCCACCTTCCATTTGAAGATGCCCGACAGATTGCTCAATAGGGGTTAGGTCTGGAGACATGCTTGGCCAGTCCATCACCTTTACCTTCAGCTTCTTTAGCAAGGCAGTGGTCATCTTGGAGGTGTGTTTGGGGTCGTTATCATGTTGGAATACTGCCCTGCGGCCCAGTCTCCGAAGGGAGGGGATCATGCTCTGCTTCAGTATGTCACAGTACATGTTTGCATTTGTGGTTCCCTCAATGAACTGTAGCCCCCCAATGCTGGCAGCACTCATGCAGCCCCAGACTATGACAACCCACCACCATGCTTGACTGAAGGCAAGACACACTTGTCTTTGTACTTATCACCTGTTTGCCGCCACACACACTTGACACCATCTGAACCAAATAAGTTTATCTTGGTCTCATCAGACCACAGGACATGTTTCCAGTAATCCATGTCCTTAGATTACACCATGGAATTCCGTAAATGGTCCGCAGACACAGGGTGGAATGAGGCAGCTCTAAAATATCAATACCGGCTGGGACTATCTGAATCTCTCAAAGACGAGTTGGCCAGAGTTGAGACCCCAGCTACCCTAGAGGGTCTCATTGAACTGGCCATACAGCTGGATAGATGTCTGTGACATCTGAACGCTCCCAAACCTACCGGCCTACCTGGATGCGACATAAAGCCCCACCTGTACCAGTCTCTGCACCTCCCATGGCATTCGTACCAGAAGTCAAACCAATGCAGATTGGGTTGGTCCATTCCGCACTGATGCCTGATGTAAGACTCCGTCACCGGCAGGCGAACCTATGTCTTTATTGTGGAAGAAACTGACATTTGATTCGCAATTGCCCCATTAGACTTAGTGAGTCAATACCACACAACCCAGAATTCTTTTAGGTTGCTGGGTCCTCCCCATCTCATATTATTCTCCCTGTCTCATTGCAAATGGCGGAAGAGAGAGTCCAGCTATGAGAAATAATTGACTCTGGAGCATGCAGCTGTTTCCTGGATTTGACCTTGGCCAAGAACCTTGCTATTCCCCTTTGCTGGCTGACAGCTCTATACCCAGTTCCAGGCCTGTTATACTGGAAACAGCACCTATCCTTACCGCAATTGATTCCGGTCACCAAGAACTCATACGCTTCGATGTTCTGAACTTTCCTATGTTCCTAATCATCTTGGGAATCCCATGGCTGCAGGCACATAATCCCCAGATTAACTGGTAAAGAAGGAAGTCCTCTTCACCTCATCATACTGTCAGCAGTATTGCTTTGATCCAGAAGCTAAGGACTTTTCTAACTGTATGGCAGTCCAACCGGCTTCCATCATAGATCCAAACATACAGCACCTTATCTTGAATTCCAAGATGTCTTCGATAAGAAAAAGGTGGATGTCCTCCCACCACACCGTCCCTATGACTGCCCAGTTGAGTTGCTTCTGGGGGCTGAGATCCCTTTTGGCCACATATTTCCACTATCAGAGACTGAACCTGAAACTCTTCCGCAGTATATAGACGAGAACTTGGAAAAGGGGTTAATTCAGCCCTCCTCCTGCAGGTGCCAGGATTTTCTTTGTTGAAAAAAAAAGATAAGACCTTAAGACCTTGTGTGGACTACAGAGAACTTAGCAAAGTCACCATTAAAAATCACTATCCGCTACCTCTGATCCTCAAACTTTTTCAGAGATTTCATTCTGCTAAGATTTTCATGAAATTGGAGCTATGTGGGGCCTACAATCTTGTCCGCATCAGAGAAGGGCATGAGTGGAAGACGGCATTTAGAACCAGATTTGGGCATTTTGAATATCTAGTGATGCCATTTGGACTGTGTAATGCCCCGGCTACATTCCAGCATTTTATAAATTACATATTTCTGAGAATATCTGGACAATTTTATCATTGTCTACCTTGATGATATTCCCATATTTTCAGCTACCCTGGAGCTCCACAGAATACATGTGAAAAGGGTACTAAGCATCCCGAGAAAGTACGGATTATATGTAAAAGCCGAAAAACGTGACTTTGAAAAAATGTTAATCCGATTCCTGGGGCTTATTATTTCTACCAATGGAATTGCTATGGATCCACAAAAAGTAAAAGCCATCCTTGAAGGGCCAGCTCCAACTGATAAAGGCGTTCAGAGGTTCGTGGGCTTCGCAAACTTCTATTGAAGGTTTGTAAAGAACTTTTCTGCCATCATATCGCCCATTACGCAAGTAACACGCCAACATACCAGATTCCAATGATCTCCTGAGGCATAAGCAGCTTTCGACAAGTTAGTCTCTTTTTACTTCTGCACCAATTCTACAACATCCAGACCCCGCTCTGCCCTATGTCCTGGAGGTGGATGCCTCTGAAGTTGCCACCGATGCTTTTATCTCACAATGCCAAGGTCCCAAAGCATTACTTCATCCCGTGGCTTTCTCATCCCGAAAAATGAGCCCGCCTGAAAAGAACTATGATGTTGGGGATTGGGAGCTACTTGCAATCAAAACTGCCTTGGAGGAATGGAGATATCTTATGGAAGGGGCCCCCAATCCTATCATGATTTTTACGGATCCTAGAATATCTTCACCCTGCCAAACGATTAAGGCCCCTACAGGCCCGGTGGGCTTTGTTCTTTTCTAGGTTCAATTTTCATATTACCTATCATCCTTGGTCCAAGAACGGGAAAGCTGATGCCCTCTCCTGGATGTCTCCCGATACTCCCAAGGAAATAACACCTGGTACCATCTTATCCCCTCAGAACTTTCTTATGATTCAATCTGACTTAAGGTCATCAATTGAGCAGGCATCAACGCAGTGCACTGAACCAGAAGCTTAGTCTCTTCAAAACCTGGAAGGTTTCCTTTGGCACCAGGACAAGACCTTTGTTCCCCAGCAGGTCAGACTCCAAGTGTTGAAAACCTTCCATGACCATATGCTTGCTGGCCACTTTGGAGTTCGGAAAACCACCTAACTTGTTCAGCGGTCACTATGGTGGCCTACTTTGAAATCAGGCTGCAAGGAATACGTGAACTCTTGTACCACATGCCAGCGAAACAAGGGGTCACATGCCAGATCCTGGGGTCTGCTGAGAACATTACCAGTCCCAGAGCAACCCTGAAATAAAATATCCATGGATTTACCTCCTTCTGAAGGGTTTCTCACCATCCACGACACAGAAAAAATCTTTGTGAAAGAAATTATCAGGTTACACGGGGTACCTGACAGCATCATGTCCGACAGAGGAGTGCAGTTCACTTCCAGATTCTGGAGAAGTCTTTGCAAGATATTGTCAATCGAAATATGTTTGTCCTCAGCATATCACCCACAAAGTAATGGTCGGACTGAGAGCACCAACAAAAAATTGGAGCAGTATCTGCGATGCTTTTTTCTTCTCTCAAGACAATTGGATTTCCCTCTTACCTTGAGCGGAATTCGCATACAACAACTCTGTGCACACTACTACCAACCAGCCACCATTTTGGGCTAACTATGGGTTCCATCCCTCCTTTTTTACCTAACATCACCCCCGAAGCTTCAGTACCGGCTGTCCAAGATAGGATAAGTTTTATCCAAGCAAATTATCAAACACTTCAGGTTACTATGCAAAAGGCCCAGGACTACAAGAAGTAATATGACTGAAGGAGAAGGGGGAACCCTGACTTTAAAATTGGGGACAAAGTATGGCTCTCTTCTACAAACCTCAAACTACCAGGCCCATCCTGGAAGTTGGGGTCGAGGTTTGTCGGCCCATTTGAAATTAAACGTGAGATTAATCCAGTGGCTTTCAAACTTATAATGCCAAGTTCTTATAAAATTCACCAGGTATTTCATGCCTCTCTACTTAGACCGGCCATTCGTAGTCCATTTCCAGGAAGAGAAGAACTGCCTCCACCTCCAGTCGTAGTAGGAAATGAAACAGAATTTGAAGTGGAATCCATTCTTGACTGTTGGAGAAGAGGTAGGACAACCCAATTCCTGATCAAATGGAAAGGATACCCTGCGGAAGAAAATTCATGGGAACTGGCAAGTAATATACATGCCCCAAGACTCTTGCAAAGATTTTGCAACTGCCATCCTGAAAAATGACCTATTTAAACCTGCTGCTGTCAGCTTCCTGTGACCCTGTGATCTTGCATCCTGCTATCTGTTTTCCATTTCTGACCCGGCTTGCCTTGACTTGCTCTGCTGTGTATACTGATCTTCTGGTTTGACCCTTGGCTTGTGTCCTGACTCTGCTTCTGCCTGCTCTCTCATGTATGACCCGGATTGGCTCTACCTGCCTCCAAGTGTATGACCTAGCTTGCTCCAAGTTTATTCTTCCTAAACCAACTACAGACTATCTTCCTGTGTTTGACCTCTGGCCTGGCTCCCAGCTCTGCTTCCAGCTTACTCCACTGCACGGTACTCCTGGTGACAGCCACGCACCCCAGTTTCACAGCCTATCCAGCCTGCTCCAGCTGCACCTGGCTACCAGTCTCCAGCACCCAGGTGAACCCTGCTTCTGTGGGCACTGCATTCCCTGTACCACCTTCAGGGGTTGTGCTGCACTCAGCCGCAAGGGGAGCTCTCCCAGCATCTAGGGCTCCTACCTGGTACGTGACAAGTGTGTGTGTGTGTGTGTGTATATACAGTATATATATATATATATATATATATATATATATACACATATACACTGCATTCAGTCTAGACTACATACACAGTGCATTCGGCGGTGTACAGTATATAATGCAGTTTAGTGTGCTGTTGAAAAAAAATCCCCATCATGCCCGGAAGGCCACCAAGGAGAGACAGACGCTCCCAGGCCACTAAAAGAGGGCAAGCAGCCTCTGTGTCTACAGTAAAAAGTGGTGGTGCATGCAGAAGAGTTGGTGGAGTGGATAACTAAGCCATCCTCATCCTCCTCATCCTCTGTCACCCAGGCTCATACTAGTTTGTCTTCCAACGCAGCTGCCAAAGTGGCCCATTCCACCCACTCCTTGTCCACAGTTACTCCTTTTATAGCCCCACCATCATGCACAGAGGAGTCACCAGAATTATTCGACCATAGTATCGGTTATATGCTGATGGAGGATGCGCAGCAATGTGAAGGCTCCAATGTTGGTTCCCAGGTTGAGGAAAGGAGTAACGTGAGCCTAGAGAGAGGGGGTGCCACAGAAGGACAAGAAACTATAAGTCATGTTCCCCCAGCTGCAGCATACTGCCAAGTTTGCTCCAGTGACGAGGAGGGAGGGAATGATGAGGACACTGACTGTACTTGGGTGACTGAGAGAAGAGAGGAGGAGAGTGAGGAGGAGGAGGCGGCACAACTTCAACAAGGCTGGATGTCCTCCAGGGGCCAGCTTAAGGACAGCCACGCTATTGCATCAGACCTCAGAGCTCCACAGGTGCAGAGCACTGCTGACTCCCCGCTGACTTCCAAAACTTCAGTGGTGTGGGCTTTTTCAACACTCGTGCAGTAGATCGCACCATTTCTGTTTGTAATCTATGTCTGAAGTGGATCAAGCGAGGCCAGAACAGCAGCCGCTTGGGTACTACATGCTTGAGGAGACATATGACAACCTGCCATGCAGTCCATTGGCAACAGCACCTTAAAGACCCACATCATAAAATAAGGTGGGCTTCTTGCTCCTCATCTGTGACCTCAACCCCTACTATACCGCCAGTCCTCTCAAAAGCCTGCACTGAGAGGAATGAAGGTCTAGCAATGGGTGCCACAAGTACTTGCAGCTAATCTGCTAGCAGTACACCACCAGCTAATGTCAGCAGACAAATTTCCCTCCCCCAGTTGCGGAACCGTAAAAAAAATATATACTGTCCCAGCCATCCACATGCTCAGCGTTTAAATGCTAGCTTGGCCAAATTGCTAGCACGCCAACTGCTGTCTTTTCAGCTGGTAGACTCCGCCCTCCGTCATGAATTTGGTGGTGCAGCGTTTCTTGACCAAGTGCCCAGGCTTATCAAATATTCTGAGGCAGGCCAGAAAAGTCTGTGGTCATTTTTGCTTGTCATACAATGCCAGAGCTTGGCTTACTGACATTCAGTGGGAATTGGAACTGCCCACCAACCACCTCATTTGTGACATACCCACCAGGTGAAACTCAACATTGGCAATGCTGTAGTGGCTGCATGCACAGCAGAGAGCCATCAATAAGTACCTCTGTGAGTATGGCACCAGGACAGGCTCAGGGGAGCTTGGTTTATTTTTCACCACGTCAGTGGCTATTGATCAAGGATGCATGCATTGTCCTGTCACCATTTGAGGAGGCCACAAGGATGGCAAGCAGCAACAATGCATGCATCAGTTATACTGTCCTTCTAGTCTTCCTGCTGTAGCACATGCTTTATAGAATCATGGGGCACTTGAGGCAGAACAGAGGGAGGAAGATGAGGACTTCCTTTCCTCTCAAGGCCCCCTTTATGCAGGGCCACCAAACACACAGGAGGAGGATGATAGTGTCAGCATGGATGTAGAGGATAACACATAGCAGTCTTCAAGGGATCATGGTTTTCAGTCCCCAGAAACCCAAGGAGTTGTATGTGGCTGAGAGGAGGTAGTTCTGAACAATGACATACTCAGTGACCCAGAGGACTCTCAAGTCTGCTCAGACTTATGCTGCATTGCCTCTCTGATTCTGCAAAGCCTGCTAAAAGACCCCAGGGATCGTGCTATCAAGGAGAGGGATCATTACTGGATGACTACCCTTCTTGATCCACGCTACAAGGGTAAAGTTGCAGAGCTCATCCTGCCTTCGCAGAGGGAGTAGAGGATGAAACATCTTCAGGATAGCTTGAAAAAAAAGTTTGTGCAACGCCTTTCCAGACCCTGAGAGGTTACCTTTTCCTGCTGCTGGACAAAGTGTTTCGGAGGCTTCCTTCAGTCAGAGGAAGAACGGTAGAGAAGGTGGTCAGCTGACCAATGCCTTTAAAAAAAATTTTCATTCCTCAGTGCCCAGGCCTGATAGGTTCAAGCAACCATCGTCAGCATCTGCATTATATGATGCAGGTATATCTAGGGGCAAGAGCAGACTTGGAGACCTTTCCAACTGAGCATCCACTGAGTTACTGAGTCTTGAGGATGGACCACTGGCTGGAACTTGCTCAATATGCAATCGCGCTACTAGCCTGTCCTGCATCCAGCGTGCTTTCTGAATGGACATTCAGTGCTGCTGGAGAGTTCGTAACCGATCAAAGAGTACGTCTGTCCATAGACTCGGTTGATAGGCTTACATTTATAAAAAGTGGAAATTATATGTTGTTGCACTCTGGACCTTTAGATTCCAATAGGTTAACCCGCATCCCTAACATATATATATATATATGTGTAAATTGGAAAAACAAACCCCCAATGGGACTTTATAGGGAAACCAGCTCATCAAGAGCAAAATAAAACTAAGATAAAATACCAAAATTTTTTATTCATTCATTAACCACTTGCCGACCGCCGATCGGAGATTGACGGCGGCAAAGTGGCTCTGTAACGCAAAACGCCGTCATACGACGGCGGCTGCGATACAGAGATACTGTGAGCGTTTAAAACCATAAAATAGAATCAAAATAAAACGAGAACTACTCGACCAAAGGGATATTTCAGGGTAACCCCCAAACAAAAAGGTTAAATGTGTATATATATATATATACAATCCCTACGCCCAATTGGATAACCTTAGATTTCCAGGTCTCACGTTGTTGTATATTAAAGGTGAAAAATATTTACATTCGGATAGTTGGCTCAGATACCTGTCTGCATGAGAAACTAGCCAATGCTTGAGAGGTCGTCGTGACTTACAG
>BLSH010139687.1:207755-232450 GCA_018402905.1 Glandirana rugosa
AAAACCCCAAAAATGAATTCTCATCATCCGTAAACGCGGCCACTTTTGCGCAAACCAATCAATAAACGCCGATTGCGATTTTTTTTATCGCAAATATGATGAAGAATATAAATCGGCCAAAAACGGTGAAAAAAAATGTTTTTTTATATTTTTTTTTTGGATTTGTATTTTAGCAAAAAGTAAGAAATTCGGGTTTTTTTGCAAAATTGTCGCTCTTCTTTTGTTTATAGCGGTGATCAGAAATGACGCAGAGGTGATCAAATACCACCAAAAGAAAGCTCTATTTGTGGGAAAAAAAGGACGCCAATTTCGTTTGGGTACAACGCCGCACGACCGCGCAATTGTCAGTTAAAGCGACGCAGCGCCGAATCGCAAAAAGGGCTCCGGTCCTAAAGCTGGAAATCCTTCCGGTCCTTAAGTGGTTAAAAAGTGGATCCTTGGACATGGTGTGTCCATTAGACATAGGTACATAAATAGCACAATTGAACAAAAACCAACATGAAGTTACATACATAAAAAATGTGAGAATTTGTGTAAATAGAGCAGTGACGAGTAAATAATATGACACTTATGACCACTGACACTGCCACCTGGTGGCGGGGGAAACCCATTGCGTTTCAAAAGAGATCTTCATCAGGGATGGGTGGTCACACATTGAAAAATCCTCGTTTTTACAAGGCATTAGTAGGCAGAGCATAGAGAAATCCACATATATCTAGGTAGGCTACCCAAGACCCTGTTTCAGTCCAGAAGGAGCAGGAGAACAGGGAGGGAGTGTATTAGGAATACAGGTGGTCTAGGTATGATGTCCCAGTAGAATATAAAAGCTAGATAGCAAGTTTGCAGTTGCGATTGAATGCATAGAGCATGAAAATGCATTCCAATATTCAGTCGGTCAGGTAAATCTACTGGATAACTATCCAGGGGACATCACTGTAACAAGTATGGGGCCTAATGACGGACAGGTGGGGCGCCTGAGGGCACACAGGTGGGAAGATCTCTAGGTAGAAGACAACCAGAGTAGTGTGTTCACTTGTTACCATGTATCAGAGAAGATCTTAGGTCAAGTGAGGCCACTAGATACATCAATCCTTGTAATGCCCGCTGGGGTTGGGAGTAGTCAAAAATCATGCCCTCCAAAGTGAGTCCTAGGACTTTTCCACACTGGGGGACTCTGGCACCACAACAAGGTGGACACTTAGAATCATAGAGATGTATCCACTTTGGTGGGCATAATTTTTGGCTACTCCCAACCCCAGCGGGCATTACAAGGATTGATGTATCTAGTGGCCTCACTTGACCTAAGATCTTCTCTGATATATGGTAACAAGTGAAGACGCTACTCTGGTCGGGGGGGGGGTTGCTGTCAGCGGGAGGGGGGGTTGTTGGGTTGGATTGTGCTGTCTCAGTGCCGCGCCGCTGGGGAGAGAGGGGGGCTGTGGTGCATGTTTGCCACTCCCCTAAAAGAGGAATCCACAAGCCACCACTGTCTCTACTCATCATAGCATGAAGCAGCTGGTCAGTAACCATTTTTCTGCTAAAATATCTTTTATGAGAAACTTTTGGATGTATTTTAAGACTACGTGATTTTTAAAGAAGTTCCTCATATCCATTACAATTTTCCTCTTCTCCTTCCCTTTAGGTCCTATTATTGGATTTTATTATTTTTTTTAAATATGTAAACTGTATGCTCTTTGACCACTTCAGCCCCGGAAGGATTTACCCCCATCCTGACCAGAGCGTTTTTTGCGATTTGGCACTGCGTTGCTTTAACTGACAATTGCGCGGTCGTGCGATGTTGTATCCAAACAAAATTGCTCTTTTCCCCTCCCCACATATAGAGCTTTCTTTTGGTGCTATTTGATCACCCCTGAGATTTTTATTTTTTGCACTATAAACAAAAAAGAGCGACAATTATGAAAAAAAAAATGTTTTACTTTTTGCTATAATACATATCCAAAAAAGAATATTAAAAAACAAATTTATTAATCAGTTTAGGCCAAAATGTATTCTTCTACATATTTTTGGTAAAAAAACATCACAAAAGGCGTATATTGATTGGTTTGCGCAAAAGTTTACAAACTATGAGAATTGATTTATGGCGTTTTTACAATTTTTTTTTTTAATAGTAATGGTGGCAATCTGCGATTTTTATTGGGCCTGTGACATTGCCACAGACAGTTCGGACACTTTAGACACTTTTTTGGGACCAATGACATTTATACAGCGATCAGATCTAAAAATAGCCACTGATTACTGTATAAATGGCATTGGCAGGGAAGGGGTTAACCTGTAGGGGGCGATCAAGGGGTTAACTGTTCCCTGTGTGTGTTCTAACTGTGTGGGGGCTGGGCTGGCAGGGGCATGACAGATCTAACTGATCCTAATCACAGTGTTTACATCGGCGGTTCCCCGTTCTTCCTCTGTATTAGGCAATCACGGGTCACCAGTGGACATCGAGTCCGCCCGACCTGCGGCCACACTCAGGGAGTGTGTGGCAGGCATGAAAGCGTGCCGGCGGTGTTGTGCGCCCATCCGCTACTCGCGCTGGCGCGAATCGCCGTTTATAAAGGGTGATTCGCGTTATCCTGCCACTTTGCCACAATAAAAGTACGCAAGGCAGTCAGCAAGTGGTTAAATACGTCTTCACCCTTTTATATGATGTTTGACATATAAGACATGTAAATTATTATACTTTTACCACTATATACATATATGTTTCTTTATATTTTTATTTTTTGTTTATGATAGCCCTGGAGAAGGGGGAGTTCCCCCGAAATGCATTGGTTTTATCATGCTTTGCCACTTTCAATAAAACAACAAAATATTCACCTTTATTTCACTTCCAATTGGATACTGGGTGCTCCTTTTACCTACCCTCACCCTCACATTGGCGGTTATTGTAAATTCCCCATTACATTGGTGGTCAGTATAGAATCCCCCACTATATACTTGCCAAAGATTTTTAGCTTTGCTCTACATGATTCAGAATTTGCCACAGTGTGCTGCCTCCTAACTAATCCCATCCCCCCACCACTGCCACTGATCCCATCAACCCCCCAGCATTGCCACTGATCACACCCCACCTCCCCTAGCATTGCCACTGATCCCAGGGGTCCTAGGTTCCCTAGGAGTTTTCTGTCTATTGATGGGTCCCCTCACCTCCCCAGTCCATGGTGACAGGCAGTGAGGAGATGATGTGCTGTAACTTTTAGCAACCAATCAGTGAGCACTAATGAGGTGCACTAACCTTTCCGTCTGGTTGATTCTGCCCCCTTCCGTGAATTTGCAGAACGAGCTGTACCACAATGGCAGGTTCCCAGTTGCTATTTTGTTTTCACATAAGGTCATTTCAGCTCTGTACCATCACTTGGAAAGCAATGTTGTGGAATTGTTGGGAAGTCACTCAGCCACAAAGTACTTCTGACATATGATCCAGCAAGCATGGTCAGGGACGATATATTTCATTCACAGCACACTGGATAACTCTGCTTGCAACTCGGTAGGATGCAGGACAAGGCTCAGGGCAGCAGCTTGTTGCGCCCCCACATCTCCATACAGCTAGTGGTGATGATGCAAGATTTGTCAGCTCTACCCTCTCTTCTTCCTCCGTGCCCACCTCTGCTGAATTGTCTTATGAACCACAAGTACCCCCTGTGCTATGAACCACAAGTACCACCTTAAGCGTTCAAGAAGCTATTCAATGAGTCAGGCTAAAATGTGCAGTGCTTCAGCTGGTGTGTCTAGGGGACAGGAACCAAACCGGAGCAGAGATTCTTGCAGCTCTGCAGGGGCAGGCCCAGAGGATCATGCCATGTCAGCTGGAGTCAGGAATGGTGGTGTGCTATAATGGCACAAACCTTCTGTCCGCCCTTAGACAGGGAAAGTTGACACATGTGCCATGCCTGGCACATGTCCTCAATTTGGTGGTGCAGAGTTTCCTAAATAGGCACCCAGGGTTGGAAAATCTATTAAAGCAGGCCAGAAGAGTCTGTAGCCATTTCAGGTGGTCATACACAGCCAGTGCTCGGCTGGCTGAAATTCAGCGGGAATTCCACCTGCCCGTAAACCACCTGATTTGTGACATGCCCACCAGGTGGAACTTGACTTTGGCAATGCTGCAGCGCCTGCACATGCAGCAGAGGGCCATCAACGAGTACCTGTGTGAGTATGGCACAACGACAGACTCAGACCGGCTTGGCATTTTTCCCCAGGCCAATGGTTGCTCATAAAGGATACATGCACTGTACTGTCACCATTTGAGGAGGCCACAAGGATGGTGAGCTGTGACAATGCATGCATCAGTGACACAATCCCTGTTGTGTTCCTGCTGGAGCAGACTCTGCGTGGCATTATGGACAGGGCACTCTAGGCAGAGCAGTGGGAAGAAGAGGAGGACTTCCTGTCAGGGAGTCCGCGGAACAGTTTGTGCGCTCCGGCACATGCACATGCGCACTCGCGCACCTATGCGAATGCACACACGCGCATCAATGAGCGCGGTTGATACAAACGTTGGCACCAGAAGCCCTATTTAAGCTGGTCTTCTGCACTGTCACTTTGCTGTTTGGTCTGCAGCTTCTGAGTGCCTGTAACCTGTGTTCCAGTACCTGTTTCGTGTGACCTTGACCCGGATCATCCTTCACCTCTGCCTGACCTCGGCTTGCCTTGTGAATTATCTTTGCCTGCTCCCTTTGTTTACTGTTGCCTGATCGTTGCCGACCCGGCCTGCCTAACCCTGCTCTGCTGTCCAGCCAGTCTGCATCATCATCCTGCTCTGCTGTCCAGCCAGTCTGCATCATCATCCTGCTCTGCTGTCCAGCCAGTCTGCATCAGCATCCTGCTCTGCTGTCCAGCCAGTCTGCATCAGCATTCTGCTCTGCTGTCCAGCCAGTCTGCATCAGCATCCTGCTCTGCTGTCCAACCAGTCTGCATCAGCATCCTTCTCTGCTGTCCAGCCAGTCTGCATCAGCATCCTGCTCTGCTGTCCAGCCAGTCTGCGTCAGCATCCTGCTTGTCCAGTCAGTCTGCATCAGCATCCTGCTCTGCTGTCCAGCCAGTCTGCATCAGCGTCCTGCTCTGCTGTCCAGCCAGTCTGCATCAGCATCCTGCCCTGCTGTGCAGCCAGTCTGCACCAGCATCCTGCCCTGCTGTTCCCGGGACTGATCAGGCACTCTTACCCCGCCGCGCTCCCGTGGCCACTGTATCACTCCCAGCAGCCTGTGAGCCGGAGTTGTAGGAGAGGTCTCCCTCTACCGTCTGGCTCCCCTTCCAGGTACATAACACTTCCTTTCCTCTCAAGGCCCACTTTATGTAGACACCATTGTTCCTATGCCACAGAATACACAAGAGGAGTGGGAGGAGAAGAAGGATGAGGATTCTGGCAGTTTCAGGGGCACTGAAGCAAAGGAAGACATACGTCAAACAGTAAGAGATGGTTTTCCATTTCCAGAACCCTTGTGAGTAGTACGTGGCTGGGAGGAGGCAGTTTTGGATGCTATAATCTTCAGTGCCCCCGAGGCGTCTGCTTCTCATGCCTCCGCAAATTTGCGGTGCATGGGCTCCTTCATGCTTCAATGCCCGCGAAAGGACCCACGAATACTTGGCGTATGGGGGAGAATCACAATTGGTTAGCAACCCTCCTTGACCTCCGTTACAAGGGGGAGTCTCAGAACTCCCGTCCCCACAGAGTGCAGAAGATGAAATCTCTTGAGGACACCTTACAGAGGAGTTTTGAGGTTTCTGTTGGTCAAGAGAGGAGCAGTGGAGAAGGCGGCCGCCTAAGTGATTTTATTTCACTATTTTTTTCGTCCTCGCCGCCCAGGACTGTCAGCTTCCACATCCCATCAGCAACGTCTGCGTCACAGGTGGACGATTATCTAGGGGTGAAAACAGAGACGGAGAGCTTTCCAGTCGACGCCAGTAAGCCCACTGGCTTACTGGGTCATGAGAATAGACTACGGGCCAGAACTTGCCCAGTATGCTATGGATGATAGAACGTGTCTGTCTACCGACTCCATGGACTGTCTGACATTTATCAAAATGTATCATTCCTGGATTACAAGCAGCTATGAAGCCCCTGATGCGGATGTCACTGATTTAAGTGTTTTTGGGGATGTGGAATCTCTGCATGACATCTAGGCTGCCTAGCGTTGTGGGTGTTGATTTCATTTGGAAAAATGTTTTTGGTGTAGGTTTCATGGGCACAATTAACACCCATAGATTAATTTTTCAGCACCTGTTTGACAGGTGCATATCATTGCAATTTTTGACAACAAGGCCAATTCTAGCTTTCATCAAGAGTACCTCAATAGGGTTACGGTGTGAAGGCGCCAACAACATCTAAAGACCAATTTTTCCACACTTGTTTGACAGGTGCATATCATTGCAGCAAGGCCAATTCTTTCTCTCATCAAGAGTACCTCTCATAGGGTTAGCCTGCATTCACATATGGGCGACCTGAAGGGAAGGAGGGGGCTGCCTAAAAATAAATTCTATTCTTTTAAATTCTTTTAACTGTAAAGTCGCTTCCATGTAGATGGGGATCCGACTTGGAGGTGACTTCTATTGAATCCTATGGGCACAAGTCGGATAGAAGTCACCTAGAAGTAGTACAGGAACCTTTTCAGAGCGACTTCAGTCGTGTATATTAAGACGGCTCCCATTCATTTCAATGGGATTTCAAATGTCGGGCCTCAAGTAGGATCGCAAGTCGCCCGTGTGAACGGGCACTCCAGGTGCAAAAGGTCCCCTGACACCCTTAGACCAATTTTTCCGCAGCTGTTACTTCTATCCAAAGTCTGTGGAAGAGACACCAGAATTTATCCAAAAAAATCTCGAATCTTGTTCCAAGCGCACTACATTGTGGCCTCATCATACAGACTGTCTCCCCAAGCCGTGGCTTACTAAATTAAGAAAGCTTTCAGGGAAAATGTCATTTTCTTGGCTTTTAAATGCAGTTATTGCTGCAGCAGCTTCTATACACGGTACAGATGTGCCACTTTAAAGATAGATTAGGTGACCCCCCAAGCACTATATTGACAGGAATTTTTCATTTTTATGCTTTCGCTTTAAGCATCAATAAATCACTGCTCATTTAAAAATGACGTTTTTTACAAAGTTTTTTTCATTGATACATGTCCCCCAGGGTAGTACAAGGACCCCCTTAACCATTGTATGCCTAATTATTTGCATATAAGCCTTCAAAATGGGCACTTTTGATTTTTACAGTTTAGGTTCTATAGACTTCAATGGGGTTCGATATTCAGTTCCGAATTTTCGCGATGTTCAAAAGCTCTGGTATGAACCGCACATGCGTTCATTTGGCCCATCCCTAGTATAATGTCATTTGCACCTTGGACCATGTTAGCTGTTATTTTACACCTGGTTAATATACCGTGACGCTGTGTTCTACACTGTAGATCTCTGTTTTATATATGTCAAGCTATGGGTGATAGCCATTGTTGCTGATTTGTTGGTACTCCTTTTTTTTAAACTTGATTGCTTGTCATCGCAAATTGACCTATTAATAAAAAATATTTTCACCTCTAAAACTTCTATATTAGTCATCAGTGAAAACTGGAAAGAGACACAATTCAAGCTAATGCATAGAGCTTTTCTACCATTTCTGATAGATCAAGCTGATTCTACATTATCCACGTTCTCAGTACAGCACACTACGCCCCACATTGGGTCATCTCATGTGGAATCGCCATATAATTTCAACATTCCGGGACCAAGTACCTAATTCTATTAATGGAATCCTGCATGGATTTTATTATGTCTACTTAAGGCCACAAAGAGTTATACTAAAATCCTTGACATCACTATTGGCTCCAAAGGTTACTTTGGTGAAGAAAGAACTGAAATCATATGTATATAGAAAAATTGGAAACTATAGTCCAGTCCTTTGGCCCAACTAACGTTTCTTCGCCAGGTGGAAACTTTTCATGGAGCATACTTTATCAGATTCCAAATTTTCTTTAATGACACCATTCCAATACACAGGCTGGTGCGCAAAGGCTAACCTTTCCAACTCTTTGGGATAACAGGTTGGACCAAACAGGAGGGTGGACAAGCACATTAAGAGATACACGTTTGTTTGGAGGCACTAGCAAGCATGATGCTGCACTATGATACCTTGTTTGCACTTGCATGGTATCTGATGGTGTTAAGAGCTAACGTTTGCCCCTGGTGACTGAGATCTTTTGGACAATACTGTGATTAGTCTACATACTTATGGATGGAATACATTATGTCTGGCATTTTATACTACAGAGTCCGGTGAGTGTGCACTGCATGTGGGGAAGGAGGAGTGTGACACGAAGTCTGTTTGGTTTGTCATCACTATGGGTGTCCCTACGGGTGTCCCAACCTTATTCCCTGAATATAGTTGCAACTCTTATAAATACTGCACTATGGTGCTTTTAATCTTTTGATTGTATGTATATCATGAGGCTACTTACTCCAAGGATCTTAGATATCTTCAGCGGGGTCACTCAGATTTAATTATGATCTACATGCTTGTTTTATCATATTTCTGGTGAGTGGCCACCTTTTATCATATTTTCAAGGACGATGCCAAGTATATAAGCTATTTGGGACTGTTTACCAATTGGACTGTTTTTTTTTTTAGCGCTACAACTCTATTATATTGCTGTTGAGAGTGAGTTGTGTGTTTTTTCCTCTGTTGCTAGCGACTTTGTTGATACTAGCAATGGTTATTTTCTATTATTGATTTTTCCAACTCTTTCCAAACTTGAGTAAATAAACATCCCCTATAATCTTCTTGTCTCACTTCCTAAGAGCTAAGAAAGAGATCAAGGATTATATTTTTGGGATTAACTATCCTAATATTTTTAGTTTATTTGTTTTTTTATTTTTGTTTTTGCAGAAGCATACATTGAAATTATAACTAAATTATAGACATTTCATCCACACCTAGACCAAGAAAAGTCGTGATATCTCTATTGATTACAATTAATGTTTCCATTTTTATCACCATTAATGTAACCTTGATTAATGAATAGAGTTGAGCGAACCCGAACTGTAAAGTTCGGGTTATTACCGAACTTTGGGGTGTCCGTGACCCGGACCCGAACCTGGACATTTGAAAAAAAGTTTGGGTTCGAGTTCAGGGTTCGGGTATTTGATCACGCATGTTAAATAGCTGCAGGGCAGCCAATCAACAATTTTCCCTAGAAGCCCTCACAGCCATGCTTACTAATGGCATGGCTGTGATTGGCCAGTGCATCATGTGACCCAGCCTCTATATGAGGCTGGAGTCACAGTGCTGCATGTCACATGCTCTCTGGGTAGTGTAGGGAGAGGATGCTGCCGGTGCTGTGAGGGACAGATTGCAGGTAGATAGATAGGTAGAGATTACTACTACTACTGCTTTTAGGGACAGATTGCAGATCTCATCCTGCATTACAGAAAGATCTGACTGGACTAGGTAGAGTCTACTGCTTAGAGGGACAGATTATTGTTCTAAAATCGTCTCCTAGTTCTATAGGGTCAGGTTCCTTCTGTTGCTGTAAGGGACAGATTATTGTTCTAAAATCATTTTGCAGCCCTCTAGCACTTTCCAGGACTCTTTTACAGTCATTTTTGTGCCGAAAAGTTTGGGTCCCCATTGAATTCAATGGGGTTCGGGGTAAAGTTCAGGTCAAGTTCGGTATCGAACCCGGACTTTTTTCCGAAGTTCGGCCGAACCCACCGAACCCGAACATCCACGGGTTCCCTCAACTCTATTAATGAACTTTATGTTATGGGCTGATTATATAAGATAAGAAGAGTAATTTCATCATGATAAATAAGTAAAATGTGTAAAGGTACAGTATACATTTTTACCTTGGGGGATATCTTTCCATAAGGCTGAACTCTGACAGCATATTCTGTTTTAGTATATAATCTTCTCTTCATTAGGTGAGGTTTTCCCATGTCCTGGAAACCATAGGATTGTTTATACTCATGAAGTTTCTGAGGGACAAAAAGCAGAGGAAATAAGGAGGGTTGGGAGGAGAGAGAGAGAGGGAATAAGAGAGGGAAATATGAGGAGGAAGAAAAGGAGAAAGTGTAAGAATGGGAAGAGTTAAGTGGTTGGAAGGAGCAGGAAGAGATTGACTAGGAGAAAGACAAGGAGGAAGAGGAATAAGACGTGGAAGACAGGGAAGAGGAGGGCAAGAAGGAGACATAGGGAGGAAAAGAAGATCAGAAGAAGGAGAAAGAGTAAGAGGATGGCAAGGTGAAGAAGAGGACAAGGAAGAGAAAGAAGAGGAGGAAGAGGTAGAGGAAGAATGGATGGAGGAGGAGGTAGAGTATGAGGAAAGCCTGAAGGAAGGGCCCCCTGTATGCCTAGATTAGGAGGGGATGAGGGATGGAGCGCTCCGTTCCTCAGCCGAACGGCGCTGCGGGAAGCCTCGTCACACTGTTTACACTGTGAAAATGAAAGCAGTGTGTGCTGTGCTCTTTGTCTCCCCCTACAGTGCAGTACCCGGCATGAAGAGAGCAGGTACTGCCGTTTTTTTTAAGAGATTTTCTGCAATTCTGCATGTATGTGGGTACATGTGTGTGGGTGCATGTGTGTGGGTACATGTGTGTGGGTGCATGTGTGTGGCTACATGTGTGTGGCTACATGTGTGTGGGTGCATGTGTGCGGGTACATGTGTGTGGGAACATGTGTGTGGGTGCATGTGTGTGGCTACATGTGTGTGGCTACATGTGTGTGGGTACATGTGTGTGGGTGCATGTGTGTGGGTGCATGTGTGTAGGTACATGTGTGTGGGTACATGTGTGTGGGTACATGTATGTGTGTGGGTGCATATATGTGTGGGTTCATGTATATGGGTTCATGTATGTGGGTGGGTGCATGTATGTGGGTACATGTGTGTGGGTGCATGTATGTGTGTGGCTGCATGTGTGTGTGTGTACATGTATGTGGGTGGGTGCATGTATATGGGTTCATGTATGTGGGTGTATGTATATGTCTGGGTGCATGTATATAAGTGCATATACATATATATAAATATGTGAGTGTGTATTTATATATGTGTGCGCATGAATGTGTGTGTGTGTGTATATATGTGTACATATATAGAGTATATATGTATGTGTGTGTGTGCATTATGTATGTGTTTATATATGTGTGTGTGCGTACATGTGTGTATGCACATTCTATGTATGTGCTTTTTAATCCTGACCCCCTATGTGTACAATCGCTAATTTTTTTTCTCCGCTTGTTCATAGTACCAGCAAAATCAATGCTGTTCCTCTGAGAGCGGTCCATGCTCAGGCATTTGACAGCTGGTAAAGAGGCAATCTGTTGCCTCCTGACCGCCTGTTTTAACCCTCTAAATGCATCACCACTATGCTGCAACTGTGTGCAATGCACGCAGTTGTCGAGTGGTTGCAGTGCATCCTCATTCACCTAGGGGTAACCTTCAAGGGAGCCCTGACTGTAAAGAGATTGAGAAACACCGGCATAGAGGAACCAATCTCTCCATTTTCCTCCTGCAGCCGCTGAATGCCTGTGGGAGGGAGTGGAGGAGAAGTGTGGGGGGAAATGGAGAGATCGGTTCCTTTTAGATGCAGTCACACACTTGCGACCGGGCCCTGGCGTTCCGCCACCGGGCTCCGAGGAAAGGGCCCTGTCAGGGGGTGCCCTTCATGGTTTCTTGCATCGGGGCCCTGAGGGTTCTAGTTACGCCATTGGGAAGAGAATAATGAGGAAGAATTGATGGAGGAGGGAAAAGGGGAAGAAGAGTAGAAAGAGGAAGAGGAAAAGAAAGATCAGATGAAGGAGGAGGAGGGGGGAAGGGAAGTATTGAGAAAAGTAGGAGAATAAGGAAATGTTGCAAGAGGAGGAGCAACAACAGGTAATATTGTAAACAGCAGAACATGTAGAAATATAATGTAAAGTAAAAATCAGTCAGTTGCACAAATGACAAGTAACTTGGCATACTACCACAGTCAATGCTCTAATTAACCAAACATTTACATTTTCCAAGTAGAGCAAGACAGTGACAACACATAGCAACATATTTTAGTTAATATCTGCATATTTTAACCACTTTACCACTGGAAGGATTTACTTTCTTGATGACCAGGGCATTTTTTGCTATTCAGCACATGTGCTAATTTAACTGGCAGTTGCACAGTCATTCAACACTGTACCCAAATGAAATGTATATAATTTTTTTCCACACAAAAAGAACTTTCTTCTGGTGGTATTTATTCACTACTGAGTTTTCCAGTTTTTGCTATGTAAGCGAAAAGGTACCAACAACTTTGACTCCATGGCAACATATGTTTTCAGGCTGAGCCAGAAGCTGCATTCCTTTTTTGTCCTCCTCACTCATAGGACCAATTTTGTATGAGGTTTCCTTCCTTTTGGAAGTCTCATGTGAGACAGCTGAGCAAAGGTCAGGAGCGTCCTGTGGTATCCAGAAGTCTTCCAGGATAGCTAGAGTGGTCAGTGAGTCCCCAGCTATCAGTGGGGGGGTGTTATGGCACACATATGAATAGGATCGATGCCTGGAGAGGGGGCCCTGTCATCGACAGCCATTTACATTGGCTGTGAACCCTGCTATTAGCGGGTGGACATTAAGTGTGCCCAGAGCACGATACAACAGCTGCAATCCTGCCTCTGGGATCTGGGTAGCCCTGTGGATGCATTGATTGCCCAGTGGAAAAGATCTAGGGCACATAAGTATGTTTGGATTGAGGTCAGCAGAAGGGACCAGACACTATGCGTGCTAGCAGGGGGTAAATCCACTTATGTTAAAAAGAGTCAAGACTCTCTAAAAGGAGTCTGTTACAACTCTCCCTGTGCAAGGATTTCCTATTCTGACAATGGTCAAGCTTTTTCCTTGCAGGACCAGTCAACTGGCCGAATAAATCCTCTTCAAACAATACCTAAAAGGAGGATGCAGATGAGGATGATCTATAAGCAGGTTTTTGTACCTACTTTTTGTAAGGCTGTTAGGATGCCTAAAATATAGGATACTGCAGAGGTGCCTGCAATGCAAGTAATTTTAGCACTTCCAAAGGAGTGTGTTGTTTTTTTCCCCTATGATGTTTACTCTAGAAGCTCATTCTAGAAGAGTGGTGCAAAACTGAACAGAAGGACAGAGCAGCAGAATGTCTTAGTGGTCAGCACCTTGCACCTTGCAGCACCGGATTGCTCAGTTTAAACCCCAACAAGGACACTTCTACCTGCACTGCACTGCACCTGCACTGCAGGATGTAAGATTAGGCACCTATGAGGAAGAGGTTTCCCAGGCTAATGAGTCACCTATTTGGTTAACGTGGCCTTCATGAGCTTAGCCATATGCATGGAGTTGCCATTGGAGGATGCTGTGTCCTTCAGGGGTATACTGAATAATGATGATTGGGTGTGTCGTCAGGTGGTATGGCGCCCTCTGTCTTATTATGTCTTATTATATGATGTTTTGTTTCAAACATTAACACTTTAAGACTACTTGTATGTTTAGGGTCCCCACCCATTTGGTAGACGTATCATGTTTTTTCATGTTTTATCAGATTTTTTTCTCTTTTTCTCACTGTAAACCTGAACGGGTCATGCAGGGTTGAGTGGAGGGATTTACTCCTTGTATGTCATGTCTACATCCGTATACATGTGTTTTTAAATGTATTGATGTATGTTATATTGATAGGCCTTAGGCCCTGTTTTGTAACAATAAAGTATTGTTTTAAAGTGGTTGTCAAGTCATGACAACCAATTTAACCTACAAGTAAGCCTAAAATAAGGCTTACCTGTAGGTGCCCTGCATATCTCCCAAACCTGCATGGTTCAGGAGATATACAGTGTACTAGCACAGCCTCCATGCCGTTTCTTCATGTTCGTGCCATGACTGGCGGCTTCCGCGCGCATGCGATACATAGTAGCCCATTATGCATCTACTTTACAGGGGAATATAGAGGAAGTAAACCCCATCTGGGTTTACTTCCTCTTTAACAAATTGTACTGCATGCCTTCAAAGTCCATTCCTTTCAAACTCCTACTATCTTGCATTCATAGGACGTGGCATGAGTGTATCTGTTGGCCAACCACAGTTCCACCCTGTTAGGTTGGCGTACAATTGTATTTTTTCCCTTCCCCTTGTCTCCTTCATCTGCTGAATGAAAGAAGACTGCAGTTCAAAAGTTGGTGACTACATCCAAAGAATTTTTGCTCCTAAAGTTCCGGGTCCATAAAGAATTGAAGAGTGAAAGAAAGTACTCAACAAAGAAGTCAGCAATGAGCTTCACTTCTGAAGGAGAGATTGCTTACTAGTCTTTTTCAGATTGTGCCACCCATACATAATGTATCTTATGGGAGGGGCGCATGCACGGCACAAAGATGGACGGTCGCTAGAAGTCGGAGCTCCGTGTAAAGCAAAGACTTATCCTAACTCCCCAGGGCTAAAACGAGCTGCACACCATAACGGTGCATGCCAACCACTAGGGGTCGCAAAAATATGTCCGCACAGCGGTCATTAACAGCTTACTTGCTGCGAGTTAGAGAACAGACCACAATGTCACAAGATGGCGCCCGGTGACAACAGGCCCCGACATGTCCTCCGGATCCGGCGGGCTCTCCTATGGCCGCTTCAGAAAACAGTGAGTACTCCCCTTGCCTTACTAAAGCTGACCTAGCCTCTCCACCATGTACGAGAAGCTGGACCATAAGTTTTAGGCAGAGGTGCACAAATCAACTAGCACTGATGAACTTCACCTTGCATATGTGGATCGTCGCAAAGATCATGAAGCACTCTCTCACACTTTCCTGCAATTACAAGCCCATCTAGAAGATCTAGATAACCGTAATAGGAGAAATAACATCAGGGTACATGGTGTGCCAGAATCTGTCACTGATAGATCCGCAGCAGTGAAGAAATTGTTCCCTTCATTTCTCCTAAACCATAATGATTCATCATTTACCTGTGACAGGATTCACAGCCTTGAGACCTAAACCACCACCAGAGAAACCCCCAAGGGATATAGTGATGTGCCTCAAGGACTTCCTAATTAAAGAGGATATCCTCCGCGCCTCCCACAATACCCCTCATATACAACTTGAGGGGGTTACAGTTCAAATCTACCCAGATGTCTCCCCTGTCACCCTGGAAAAGAGAGGAAGGATGAAAGAGGTTACAACGGTACTGCAATATGCTAGGATCTGCTATAGATGGGGTTTCCCCTTTAAGCTCTCTGTCCCTCATAACAGAACCACCTATACAGTGACCACAGTAGATAAGGGGAAGGAGCTTCTGATCAAGTTGGGCCTCTTGGAGCCTAATACTACACTGAGGCTCCCCTCTACTCATTTCCCAGCTCATATATGGGCTACTCCATCTCCGGAGGAACCGTCAGGATTCCAGAGATCGGGTTGGTTGACTTTTCATTAACTGAGTGTTCTCTTGGGCATCATCTTACTAGCCACTTGGAATCAGAACTGTATCATGCACATAGAACAACTCAGATGGATCATGAACTAAAGCTAAGTTCCTTCACACCCGTTTGTTTTGCCCCACTACTCACAGCAGCTTTCTACTTACTACTACTGAGTGTTCCCCCCTTACAGATACCTGTGGGGGGCTGCCTGAATTTCCTAATTCCTGGTGAGTCTCTAGTTGAACCAGTGAATTGGAAATGGAATGCACACAGAGTATTGGACTAGATGGCCCACAGAACTACTTTATGCAGGCCAGGCGGGTCTTCTCCCCCTGGCTCCTTGCAGTTTGGTTGTTTATTTCTTTACTGTTAATTTGTTGTTCTCTTGTTATAAGTAAGTTACTTGATTTAGTCACCATAGCCACCACTACAGTATTCCCTTTTTCTGCCTTAAAGTTGAACCCATATCAAGGAGGTGGGCTCCTTTTATGGATAGTACTAGCTGCTCCCCTGGAGATGGCCTATTGCAATTTTACACCCCATTAACACACGGAGGGGGGGGGGGTGTTAGGCTATCCCAACACAAAAAGATAGTGGGCTCACTTCATCATCTATCTATCACATGACCCCCCCCGCACCTCAATTTGATCCTCACTATGGATCTTCGTATAATTTCTCATAACGTAAGAGGTTTTAACTCCCCACAGAAACGGGAGAAGGCCTTCAAGTTCTACAAGGAGCTAGGAGCTGATATCATCCTGATGCAGGAGACACACTTCTCCAACAACAATCACCCACAATTTTTTGATATATCTTATAAGCAACATTACTTTACTATGTTTGGATCCAAGGCTAGGGGAGTAGCCATTTTCATTAAAAGCTCAATAGTACTAGATATTCACCATATGTATAAGGACCCGAAAAGTAGATTCCTTATTATGCAGGGTTTAATACATGGTAGAGCTATAACTATTGCCAATGTGTATGCCCCTAATGACTCTCAGAGCTCTTTCTTCCAGTCAATTCTTTAGAGTATTGGATAGATATAACTCAGCACTAGAGTTGAGCGAACCCGAACTGTAAAGTTCGGGTCCGTACCAAACTTTCGGGTGTCCGTGTACCGAACCCGCAAGTTTGAGAAAAACGTTCGGGTTCGGGTTCTGGGTTCTGGTATTTTATCACGCATGTTGAATAGCTGCAGGGCAGCCAATCAACAAGCGTTTCACTGGTTTTCCCTAGAAGCCATCACAGCCATGCCTACTAATGGCATGGCTGTGATTGGCCAGTGCATCATGTGACCCAGCCTCTATATGAGGCTGGAGTCACAGCGCTGCATGTCACATGCTCTCAGGTTAGTGTAGGGAGAGGATGCTGCTGGCGCTGTGAGGGACAGATTGTGAGGGACAGATTGCAGATCTAATAACTAGGTAGAGATTACTACTACTGCTTTGAGGGACAGATTGTAGATCTATAACATCTCATCCTGCTTTACAGAATGATCTGATTACAGAACGATCTCTCATCCTGCATTACAGAACAATCTGATTACAGAACGATCTATCATCCTGCATTACAGAACGATCTGATTACAGAATGATCTGATACTGGACTAGGTAGAGATCACTACTGCTTTGAGGGACAGATTGCAGATCTAATAACATCTCCCGTTTTTCTTCCTTTTGCAGCCCTCTAGCACTTTCCAGGACTTTTTTACAGTCATTTTTGTGCTGAAAAGTTCGGCTCCCCATTGACTTCATTGGGGTTCGGGTCCGGGGTAAAGCTCAGATAATGTTCGGTACCGAACCTGCGAAGTTCGTCCGAACCCGCCGAACCCGAACATCCAGGGGTTCGCTCAACTCTACTCAGCACATGTGTTGGTCGGTGGAGACTTCAAGTGGTGGTGGGTTCAGCCAACGCATTCCCTAAGACCTTGGTGCGATCCCTGGGATCATTTTAATTGATTGATACACGGAGGGCCTTGAATGTAAGAGTGAAGGAGTACACATACTGATCGCACTCCCACGACAGTGACTATATTTTTAGTTCTCCCATTATATTAGTCAATTCATCAACAGCCTTGATCCATTCCTGCCCTTGGTCGGATCATCAGGCGGTCTCCTTTCATACCTCCTATATCGGGCTCTCCCCCCAGGCATCCTCATGGAGATTGAACGACTCTCTCCTTATTGATCTTGACATAGTCTTCCAAATAGAGGTCCATCTGAGGGAATATTTTAGGCTGAATGAAGTGGAGGAGGTTTCCCTGTCCACTCTGTGGGCAGCCCATAAGGCAGTCTTGAGGAGCCCCCTAATATAACTGGCTACAACTAGAAAGAGACAGAAAACTGCAGAGATTAATTCTCTTACGGTTGAACTTAACAAACTCTACCATATACATAGTCAATCCCACTCCCCGGAAGTTCTGAGACAATGTAACCAAAAAAGAGTGGCTTTAGACACTATTCTATCAGAACAAACAGAAAAATCTCTTTGCCAATGGCCCCCTTAGGGGTGGCTGGTTGATGTGGTCTACCTGTCACTCTGACCTCAATCACACATTTTTCCTTTCATCTGGAGTCATGGAACAGGCCGGTACTTTGTTTTTTTTTGTTTATTAAGGGAATAAACTTGAATGGGGTAGGGACGACTGTGGGATGCCCAGTAGATCAAGAAACAGGACCGACTATATACACCTCCGTATATACACTCCTTCTTCCTCCAGCACTGACACTTGCTGAATGTTACATTCCTTCACTTCTCTTCTGCACAACACTTGCTTCTCCTTTCAGAGAGGCCTGAAGGGATATTTATCAGACCTCCATTTCCTCTTCCTCCACCCTAGCTAGCACATGATGAGGCCTACTTTCCTGATGGCAGGACCTCCGGACCGCACATTACAGGCAAGGGCCACAGGCCCTCAAGGTGTAGCCGAGTACAAATGTGCTAGCAGGATTTTATGGACTACTGCTCCCAGCCCATCCTCTTCCATGCCACCTCAGCCCTCCTGGCTGCTCCGGCCTACTCCACTGCCCAATGCCACTGCTCCCCTGACCTCCACAGACTGTCCACTGTCTCCACCACCAATGGATCCTTTAAATAGTCTTTTCATGTAGCCTCTCTGTTGCTCTCCTGCTTCCTTGTGCTGCTCCAGGATCTCTCTCTCTCCTCCTGGCTGCACCTGAGCTCCCAGGCCTCAGGGTCATCCCCCAGACTGGGGGCTTCTTCGCCTCTGCTACATCTCTACTATTCCACCCAACACTCTCATCCCCCAGCTGGGCAGACCACAGTATTTAAGGAGGCCTGCCCCCTGCCAATCCAGGTTGGAGATTGGTCAGGGCTCCTTAACATACTTCAGAAAGTCCCACCTCCTCTTCCATCCCCTTTTCCAGAACCTTCTGGACACAAAGGGAAGGGGTAGCCAAGGGGTGTTCCTTCCTGCAGTCTCCAGCTCTACCTGAGCCCCTCTCCTGCCCAAATCAAAACATTCAGGCCAGCACAACCAACAGTCATCTAAACATCTATTCACTATGGGGGCGCTACACTCACCCCCCAAACCTCAGCTGGTCCCCAGCTGATAAATTTAGAAAAAAATAGCTCTTGGGCCCAAGAGCAAGGGCATTCCAAAGTCAAAAAATTGGAGGGGGGAAAAGGGAACAAACTTGAAGGGGATAATATGTATAAATAGGTACAAAAAATATACTCTCTGCACATTATTTACGTTTGTACATATCCACAAGCCTAACCACATGTCCCTAGCTATCAGCATACACAGTACACAGTTTCCAAGCCACAGCACTTCTCCTGCAAGAAAAGTACTCTGCTCACATAGTAGTAGAAAATATGTGTTGGAAGGGAATGGACAGCCACCCAATTCCAGGAACTAAACTACAAACTAACTAAACAAACAGCAGACAGGTCAACTGGAAGGGGGTTATAATCCTTCCAGCTGAGCAACAATAGTATTTGGCAATACGTGTCTTTTTCCTGTCTGAACTGTCATTAAGGGGTTCGATCCCACTGACAGAAACAGTAAAAGGGAAGAAAGAACAAAAAACAATTGACGTTAGTCTTTTTCTCAGAGTTTCTGACAGGAGGGGCCCCTCCCTGGACAAACAGGTTCTGAAGAAGTTTTGAAAAGCCAGAACACACCTCACCCCAGCGTCCCTTCAATGAGCCAAGTCTCTGCCATTGGGCGCAAGGCGGCAGGCTGGCGTGTTCCTGCAAAGGTCAGGGAAAAACAGAAGTACGCAAAAACCATGAGGTACTCTCCAACAGTCTTTGTGGTGAGTCTATGCTCAAGCTGGCTCCACACAGTCCCTCCTCAAGCATAGCACCAGGGATCCGGCAACCCTCTTCGCGCCCTCCAGCAGTTTCCCTGGAGATGGAGTAGCATTGAGTCGGGCCGACCCACTTTGATTACCACTACTTTATCTCAGTACATGGATCTTCTAAGCCGCCATTCCTTCTTGATGTCAAGGAACTGGGTCCACAACACACTATCTGACCCTCTCTGTGGCCTTGGAACATGCAATAAGTCCCAAACAAGGTCATCCTCCCATTCCTCTCTTGAATTCTCCACGATGGCCATTATTCGGGGCGGGACATAGGGGAAGTCCAGGCTCCACTCCAAGGCTACCCTCTGTGGCACTTCCCTTTGAAATCAAGACAGTCTCGGCAGCTCTCTCTGATTCCCTCTCCTGGGAAGAACATCCGTATCTGGTGATCTTGTTGGTAGGTGGGTGACAGGATCACCAGATACGGATGTTAGAGATGTGATGTAGACCTATTTCTAAAGTAAAATAAAATAAAACTAAACAAAATAAAATAAAATAAACCTCTGTGGTATAAAGTACATTATCTGGCTCTAAGAGGGTGTTAGAAAGATAACCCATCATTGGACCTATTTGAGAGCAGTTCACAAAGGGTTATTTAACCACATCCAAACAAATTTAGTAATGGGCAGTATCTATGGGTAAATAAACTAAGACAGAACCTATTGATAATAATAAAAGGCACTTTAAAAGATACTGTGCAGCTGAATACAGTACTGTACATCCTTTTGATAACTTTCCTGTTTCTCTTACTGATCATAAGAGTATAAAAACGTTTTAAATTAAAAATGGTTTTAAATATATTTTTCTCTTTCTCTTTTCTGCTCCATAGGGGATATACACCTGCAGCGGTGTCTCCCGACAGTAATTGATTGGGTTGGAGCAGATCACATGATCAGTTTTAGTAATCATGTTTGCATGATACACAATCAGAGAACACCACCCACGACTCTGCTCAGCGCTAATGGATGTGGTGTTTACAAGTCAGATAAGCTGCTGCTATAAAATAAATTGCAAATATAAAACCACAAATAAAAATTTCAGTCCATAGATGCTGGTATCTGTAGCAGCACTTCCTATCACATTTAAAACGTGACAGCTATGTCCTCCTTAATAGTAGGAAATGTGTGGGTAGATGGTGGAAACCGTTCAGAAGAAGGTGGATGTATCTTGCTCAAAAGATGATATGCGTGCACCATACACCAGCAAACCACACCTCATGGGAAACTCCCCTAAGGGTATATGCTTACCAAACCACGGTAAATGAAAGGCCTTTAGATCACTATTATGAGAGGATCCTCCTTTTATTGAAAACACTCCCAGCAATCCGTTCACAACGGGCATGAAAGGAAAAAACGCTCACATAGCGTAATTCCGAAAACATACAGATATAAAAACAAAGCAAGCAGGATAATATGTCATATCACCGTTATGCAGGGATAACAGCTATGGGCGTCCGCAGATAGGGGCAAGGGGGGGCAATTGCCCCCCCCTGGAATCAGGGATCGGATCGGGGGTTGCCCACTAGGTCCTTATCCTCTTGGGCAAAGTATGAAGTCTCTGATCGTCTCGTGTGCATGTCCACCGTCTCAGACCATCTCCTGTACTATGCCTGCAGGCTCTGACCATCTCCTGTAGTATTTCTGCAGTCTCTGACCATCTCCTGTAGTATGTCTGTAGTCTCTGACCATCTCCTGTAGTATGTCTGCAGTCTCTGACCATCTCCTGTAGTATGTCTGCAGTCTCTGACCATCTCCTGTAGTATTCTCAAATCTCACTATACTCAAACATAGTAAAAGCCGCGCTAAAGATCAAACACAATACATCTAGTGTACAAACACTCATATGTAAAGTGCTAGTGCAAACTGTAAATAAAGTAAAACAGTGCCAGTGTTAATTCGTAATATCCAAAAAGTGCCAGTGTCCATTAATTGTGCAAATGTGCAAACATAAGAGTTGGGTGTCCCAACGGAAGGTGTCCAAAATCTTATTCCTTCTCCAGAATGTGCAAAAGAAATGCTCTTTGGTTCAACTTCCACCACCACTCAAAAGAATCCCCATGCAGGTGATCACGCTGGAGGCTTACCAGATGGTTGTATATCAAACGCCTGTTAATCAATCAGCCTCATCCCAGGCTTCTCACAGCTTATGATCCACTCATGGCGATGATGGTCTCTCAGGCCTGGTTTCAAAGTGCAGCAGTGGTGGGCGGGTCTGTAGTATGTCTGCAGTGTCTGATCATCTCCTGTTCTATGTCCGCAGTCTCTGACTGTCTCTTGTACTATGTCCGCAGTGTCTAACCGTCTCCTGTACTATGTCTGCAGTCTCTGACCATCTCCTGTACTATGTCTGCGGTCTCTGACCATCTCCTGTACATCTCCTGTACTATGTCTGCAGTCTCTGACCATCTCCTGTACTATGTCCGCAGTGTCTGACCGTCTCCTGTACTATGTCTGCAGTCTCTGACCGCGATAATGTCAAAAAGCAGCATAGCATGGGTGACCTTAAAATGATGCCCCCCCTGAAAAAATTTCTGCGGACGCCCATGCTCCCACCCCTACCCAAGGGACGAGTCAGGGGGGACTTGTGTCATGATAATCTACCATGAGCGTATCACCAATATACTCATCAACTTTCCTCTTCTACTTATAATTTTGCACAGTTAAGAAGAATGACTGGGGCTTCTGGTGGAGACCAAAGAACTATCGCCCCCGACTAAGCCTCCTTCCACACCCCCCCCCCCCACCCCTTGCTTCCCTCACCTCAATCCTTCCCCTCCATCTTCCCTCCCTAGACCCCCCAACACCCGGGCCTAGTTACTAGGCTTATGTACTAACATCCAACAGCAACCTGCTAATCCCACTGAAATACCCCATTAGCGAGATACTAGCCAGCAACCCCAACTCATCCCCCACGCAAACCTTTTTATAAATGAATCAACCCCACAGACCCCCCCCCCCCCATAAGCCCTGCTACAACACAAGACAAAGTGACACTCCTAACTATTCATACTATCGCCCCCCCCATAAACTCCAGTACAGATGAGCTTTCATTTTGTTTAACCGGTTATGTAAATACTCTCTGGATGTTAGACATAATTACTGTTTTTTACTGTTCTTGCGGTTTGTTAATGCCTCTGCATAAGTTGTATTGCATACATTTATAACAAATACCGTTTTTGTATTCACGGATCTACTGATCTTTTATAAGATGAAACTGTAATCTGCATTATCTTCTGCAATAAAACTTTTTTGGAAAAAAAAAAAAGAATAAATATAATATAATGACAAATCTATTCTAATGAATTATATATCCGTATATATACTGTACATATTTATATATATATATATATATATATATATATGTATTGTAAACGTTCGGGGTGATTTAACTCAAGTGGTGCATGGGACTTCCAGGAATTTTGTATTTTAACCAGTTCCACACTGCCTACCGTCTATTTACAGCGGCAGTGTGGACGCTAGGCGCGAATCGCCGTTAAAAAATCTGAAAATGGCCGCTAGGGGGCGCGCATGCGCCACACTTCTGAGGACCCGATGTCCTCCGGCGAGCCCCGATGAGTGGCCACAGGCAAAGAACTGGGAACCGCCGATGTAAACACGGGGGTTCCCCGCTCTGTTAGTGGGGGCATGGGAGATCTACTGATCCCTGTCACTGGGATCAGTTAGATTTCTCATTCCCATGGTAGCCCAAACCCCCCACAGTAAGAACACACCCAGGGAACACAGTTAACCCCTAGATCTCCCCCTACAGGTTAACCCCTTTCACTGCCAATGGCATTTATACAGTAATCAGTGGACATTTAAATTTCTGATCGCTGAATAAATGTCATTGGTCCCAAAAAAACTGTCCGACAAGTCCGCTGCAATATCGCAGTACCGCTAAATATCGCAGATCGCCGCCATTACTAGTAAAACATTAAAAAAAATAAAAACCCCAGAAATGAATTCTCACATCCGTAAATGCAGCCACTTTTGCGCAAACCAATCAATAAACGCCGATTGCGATTTTTTTTTATCACAAATATGAGGAAGAATGTAAATCGGCCAGAACCGGTGAAAAAAATTTTTTTTTTATATTTTTTTTTTTTTTTTGGATTTGTATTTTGGCAAAAAGTAAGAAATTTGTTTTTTTTTGCAAAATGGTCGCTCTTCTTTTGTTTATAGCGGTGATCAGAAATGACGGAGAGGGGATCAAATACCACCAAAAGAAATCTCTATTTGTGGGAAAAAAAGGACGCACATTTAGTTTGGGTACAACGTCGCACGACCGCGCAATCATCAGTTAAAGCGACGCAGTGCCGAATCGCAAAAAGTGCTCTGGTCCTAACCTGGTAAATTCTTCCGGGGCTGAAGTGGTTAAGGGCATGGCAGCCCATTTTTATTAAAAGGAACAGAAAAGCTCAAACACACAGTAATCTTCCCTTGCAGGGGGTTCCACCATCATTGTATAAAACACCCTTCAGCCCTCTGACTCACTCACTGTCAGCTTCTAGCTGTTTAGGGAAATAAACAATGTTCAGCCCTCCTGGCTTAAGAACAGTATTCAGCCCTCCTGGCTTAGGCCTTTTGCTTCAGGCCTTGGTCTGTCTCCCACAGCCCGGACGCTCAGCAACTTGGTGCTTCCATGTAGTAGCCTCGTGCTACACTGGCTCCCACCTCTCTCCTAGGTGAAGCCCTTCCTGACTCCCAGGCCCAGACTTCCTGTCTGCAGGATGGAGTAATTTCCAACTGGGAGCCCTGACCCATGGTCTGGTCATTACTTAAAGCCCAGAACACAGCTGACTCATTAATGAACTGGTCTTCTCCTAGACCTGGAGCCTGGCAGGGTACCGCCCTGCTACATATCTCCCCCCCCTGTTTAGACCCCGGAGGGAGCGTAACATACCAACCAATCCTCCTCAAATTGAAAGGACTCCACATTCAGTAAGGCCTTTGTGGTGGCTGCCTCATC
>BLSH010139687.1:232460-242997 GCA_018402905.1 Glandirana rugosa
GTACTATGTCCGCAGTGTCTGATTGTCTCCTGTACTGTGTCTGCAGTCTCTGACCATCTCCTGTACTATGTATGCAGTCTCTGACCATCTCCTGTACTATGTCTGCAGTCTCTGACCGTGATAATGTGATAATGTCAAAAAGCGGCATAGCATGGGTGACCTTAAAATGATGCCCCCCCCTGAAAAAATTTCTGCGGACGCCTATGATAACAGCGTCTCTCCCGGAGTCAGCATGGAACGCCTCGTCCGTCACTTCCTGTCGGTGACCCGCACGGGTCACTTCCAGTTGCCTCTAGGTCACACCCTGACACATTTCGTCATCACGACTTCCACAGAGGGCGCGGCCTAGCGACGCAGCATACCGATTTTATACACAGAGGTGTCTGACAGTACCACCCATTTGCCCAGCTGACCAAATCATTAGAATTTATATAAGGACACAGCGGGATAACATTCCGTCTGAACAGCTCCTCTGATTGTACACGTAGTGCCTTTAGCGTGCAAAACCAGCTAATATCCGGTAGAGCTCGCTATTGTACAGGCTGACAATCCTAAGCATCGATTTCCCTGTATAGTCACATCATGACTTGCATCAATAACAATTCAATAACAATTCAATGAGACTCAAAACACACATATAACATAATATCTAAAAATCGCTAATAAAACTATTTATATCTAGGTCTATGTTTAACCCTCTCTGTGCCAATGTGCCAGCCATATATATCCATCGGGTTTCACATTTAGATTTAGCTCCCTAACCAAATTAGAGCCCCGCCATACTAGATAAATCTTATCTACCCCCCAAAATTTTAAACCAGAGGGGTCTTGGCCATGAAATATTTTAAAATGTAGGGAAACATTATGATCCTTAACCACTTCACCTCCGGAAGAATTTCCCAGTTTAGGACCAGAGCACTTTTTGCAATTCGGCGCTGCGTCGCTTTAACTGACAATTGCGCGGTCGCGTGACGTTGCACCCAAACAAAATGTGCGTCCTTTTTTCCCCACAAATAGAGCTTTCTTTTGGTGGTATTTGATCACCTCTGCGTAATTTCTGATCACCGCTATAAACAAAAGAAGAGCGACCATTTTGCAAAAAAACCCAAATTTCTTACTTTTTGCTAAAATTCAAATCCAAAAAAAAAATATATAAAAATACATTTTTCTTCACCGGTTTTGGCCGATTCATATTCTTCCTCAAAAAAAATCGCAATTGGCGTTTATTGATTGGTTTGCGCAAAAATGCCCACGTTTACAGACGATGAGAATTCATTTCTGGGGTTTTTATTTTTGTTTTATTTTTTACTAGTAATGGCGGCGATCTGCGATTTTTATCGGGACTGCGATATTGCAGCGGACATGTCGGAAATTTTTGACACTTTTTTGGGACCAATGACATTTATTCAGCGATCAGAAATGTAAATGTCTACTGATTACTGTATAAATGTCATTGGCAGTGAAGGGGTTAACCTGCAGGGGGGGAGCTAGGGGTTAACTGTGTTCCCTGGGTGTGTTCTTACTGTGGGGGGGTTGGGCTACCATGGGCATGAGAGATCTAACTGATCCCAGTGACAGGGATCAGTAGATCTCCCATGCCCGCACTGTCACAATGGGGAACCGTCGTGTTTACATCGGCGGTTCCCCGTTCTTTGCCTGTGCCCGCTCATCGCGGCTCGCCGGGGGACATCGGGTCCGCCCGAGCCGCGGGCACACTCCTCAGGAGTGCGGCGGGCGCGCGTGCCCCCTAGCGGCCATACGGAGATCGCAGTCTTTTTACAGCGATTCGCGGCCAGCGTCCACATTGCCGCCGTAAATATGCAGTAGGCAGTGTGGAACTGGTTAAAGCCTAGTTTAATATTAGTCAAATGCTCAGCAATTCTTACCTTTAATGGTCTTTTGGTGCGCCCTATGTATAAAAAAATTTTGGGGGGGTAGACCGTGGCAATTATTGCAGTAATTCCCCATTGGCCAAACAAGTGAAGGTTCCTGCTTTTGATACCGGGTTATCAGAATGCAGTCCTTTCTCTTCAATGAGCTCTTCTGTCGCAGAGTGCAATACTCCACCCTTGTTTTTCTCTTCCAGTTTCTCATCCTGGAAGGAAGAGAAAGAGCAGGCTTGGCTATTTTTCTCTAAGCTAATATCTATAAATCCTACAAATTGATTGTTTAGTTTGGACTGCTTTCTTTTCTTTTGCTTCAGTCCTCTGGTCAGGTACATTCTGGGCTGCATCTGAGACTCAAGGGAGAGCCAAGACTCTAGGTGGAATTTACTACGTGCTCTGTTCTTCCTTGCCACCTCCAAATGAGATCTCTTTTCAGTCCAGCTTGGGTAAAGACTGTGCTATGAAAACATGCACTCTAAGAGCTATCCCACCAGCCAGTAAGTTTGCAAGATCAAAGTTTTAGGCTAGAAAGTATCCTTTGGTGACTTACAGCTCCAGGTGAGATCACCTCCAGTCCAGTTGGAGTAAGGATTGAGCCATGACGTCAATCTCTCTAACGGCTACATCCTCAGTAGAAAATTTGCCAGAATAAGGGCCTTTAGGACCCTCTTTCAGCTTACTGCTCCAGATGGGATCTCTTTCAGTCTAATTTTAAGTAAAGGGCGGTCATGAAGGCAGCCTCTTTAAGATGCAGGGATCTGAGCCTTGGGCCATGAGGGATCCTTGTTGGCATTCTGCCTAGTATGGGTAGTGTTTGTATCTATACTGGGTTGCCATCTGAGGTGGCTTTGGCATCATATGGGAACAAAAAATTAGTTCCTTCCATATGCAGGACTACTAATGCCTCGCACACACGGGACGACGCAAATCGTATGTTGCATAATGTAACCCGACGGTCGTACATACAACTTGCGGCTGGCCGAACGTGATGACGCGAACGAGCGTATAAAGAGGAAGTGCTGGTATCGTAGCGTCACCCTTTGGGCTCCTTCATCTAATTTCGTGTTAGTTGAAGTGGACTTGGCGCATGCGTGTTTAGCACAATACAACTTGTTGTACCCAACTGCTCTACACACGATACAACTGTCGTATGCAAGCTTGTTGGTACGACCAAGTTTTGTAGTCTGCTCATACAACTCCCATGTACGACCGTCGTATGTTCGACTGTTGAAATCGCGCATACGAACGATCGATTTTGCATACAACGGTCGTGAGTACGACGTGTTGAATGCGATCGTCGTCCCGTGTGTACGAGGCTTAAGGATGACTAGTTCCATGCCATGGATGTTGGGATACTTTGAGCATGCTCTCAAGCTACAGCTTAAGAAAGACAAGTATCAGGCACATCAGCAGGTGTATGAGGTACACATCCTAAAGTACATCATCACATTGAGCGGAAGTCCATAAATGTCCAAAGAAAACAAAACAAAATAATATATGTGAATGAATATATGGAGTGATAAGTCCAGTTAAACACTCAGGGCTGCTCTCAATGGGGAGGAAGTCAAACCGCACCTGTAGACAAAAAAAACAAAGAGGAGACGCCTCTAAGTGTAAACCGTTTAAAAAGTTTTATTTAAAAACACAAGAGCCAATTGGCTACAAGGATAAGGCACATGAAACCGGGAGGGTACTCGACCGGTATGAAGAAGGCATCAAAACCCAAGACTCCAGGAACAGCCGTCCGTGCGTTCTGAAAGAAACGTCCGTATGTTGTGAAGGGAACGTTCGTCTCCATCTGAACGAGGCTTGGGACGCTGATTCCACTAGTTGCAGCAAGATGATGTCATTAAATCGTGACGCGTTTCAGAGCGTGCGGACTGCGATGTAAGGGCAATCGCGCTCTTTCATCAGGCTAACTGACATGGTGTGCCGCCATCTTTATGTAGACCACCAGACCTACCAGTTGATTCTTATTGGAAATTGACATCAAACCATATAAATTAATCTATAAAGGTCAAATTAACCTAACTGCAAGCCTGGCCACTATAAATATAAGTGTACATATAACGAGTTTAAAGGGTTGGGAATATATGGGAATGATCAATCCAAAAGGGAAATCTTTTATCATGCAAATTAAATTAGGTCAAAGGGCAGTGATATTGTAAAATACCATAGATGGTAGTGTTAACCACTTCAGCCCCGTAAGGATTTCCCCCTTTAGGACCAGAGCCCTTTTTGCGATTCGGCACTGTGTCGCTTTAACTGAAAATTGCGCGGTCGTGCGACGTTGTACCCAAACTAAATTTGCGTCCTTTTTTTCCCACAAATAGAGCTTTCTTTTGGTGGTATTTGATCACCGCTGCGTCATTTCTGATCGCCGCTATAAACAAAAGAAGAGCGACAATTCTGCAAAAAAACACAAATTTCTTACTTTTTGCTAAAATACAAATCCAAAAAAAAAATATAAAAAAACATTTTTTTTCATCGGTTTTGGCCGATTTATATTCTTCCTCGTATTTGTGATAAAAAAAAATCGCAATCGGCGTTTATTGATTGGTTTGCGCAAAAGTGGTCGCGTTTACGGATGATGAGAATTAATTTCTGGGGTTTTTATTTTATTTTTTACTAGTAATTGCGGCGATCTGCGATTTTTAGCGGTACTGCGATATTTCAGCGGACATGTCGGACCATTTTGACACTTTTTTGGGACCATTGGCATTTATACAGCGATCAGTGCTATAAAAATGCACTGATTACTGTGTAAATGCCATTGGCAGTGACGGGGTTAACCTGCAGGGGGCGCTCTAAGGGTTAACTGTGTTCCCTGGGCGTGTTCTAACTGTGGGGGAACTGCCCTAGCTGGGGAAGGGAAGTGATCACAGCCTCCATGTAGAGGAAGGCTGTGATCACAGCCCTTCCCCCCTCACAGAACGGAGGTCCGTGCTTACTTACACGGACCTCCATTCTTTCACACGGGGGGGGGGGGGGGGCATCGCGGGTGGCCGGCGGAGATCGAATCCGCCACACCCGCTCCCTGGCCCTCCCCGTACACAGTGAGCGCGCGGGCGCGATCTCGCAGCCGCCGTCATATGACGGCGATTTGCGCAGGAGCGCCACACTGTCGCCGTCAATTGCCGACCAGCGGTCGGCAAGTGGTTAAAAAGCTAATAACAAATAAACAGACTAAAATATATATAGGTGTATAGGCTAGAAAGATCTGAACGAGCATTATATGGTGGCTCTAACTGCCACATAATGCGGACGCACATATGTGCAAGTGATATTGTACATAACCCCCTACACATATATGCACCCATATAGAAGAACATCAAATAGTAAATATCTCTACCAAGGGCAATAATGAATTTAACCTCATTCTCTTCAAAGGAAACAGAAAAGGGGGAAATATGAATATAAAGGGATATAGGACAATATAATAACCACAATGTAAAAGCAATAAAAGGACGGTATGTACAAAATTAAGAACTAAAGGAAATATACCTATAGTGATAATGCCTAAATACGGACCGCGCTGACCCCTAGGGGTCAAGGTAGGTCACAACCTTATGTGATATCCTGTATAATGTTATCCAACCTAAAAATAGGAAAATGAAAAGGAAAAACAGTAAGGAATCATATACCAGAAAAATCTTATAATATGGTGGAGATTTCAATGCTCTCGTTTAGGCCACCAGGCGAGAGTACCTCAAGACTATAGATCCAGTAGGTTTCCCTGGGACATAGCTTCCTGAATCTCTCGGCCTCGGGTAGCGACCCGGATATTTGCTACAAAGCTTTGCTCAGAGTTTTAGGTAAATTGGCTTCTGTCTAAATTGGCCCTAGTATATGTATGAATGTGAGTTAGGGACCTTAGATTGTAAGCTTCTTGAGGGTAGGGACTGATGTGACTGTACAATGTCTATGTAAAGCGCTGCGTAAATTGACGGCGCTATAGAAGTACCTGAAATAATAATATTTGTTGCTTGTGCCGCTGTGTACATTGTGTTTCCCGGAGGAAGTGCATACCTCTAGTCTGAGAGGAAATCTGAGACTATACAAGGAAGAAAAGAACATTCCTGAGAAGACAATCCTGCTCACCAAGAAAAGAGAAGTGGCATGGAGATTTCATGCCGGTTGATCCATCCCAGCCCGCTCAGCCCTGTGATCGTTCTTAAGCATATTGGATCCCTTATTTACCACAGGAGAGTATACCAAGCTATATCGCACCATTTATCCTGTATGGGAAGGCGCTTTTGACCGATCTGTTAATTCAGGGGTCCACTTGTTGAGGTGAGCTGCTAGTATTTTCTATGGTGGAGGTTCTGCATGGATTCACCCATAAGAATATACTTAGATGCGCATCTTGGTGCCACTTTGGGAACTTCTGTGTCCTGCTCTCCATAAACTCTTTTATTTATTTATTTCAATATTCAATTCATTTGTTTGCTTACCGCTGCACTATTGTGTATTATGTCTATGTTGCGGAACATGACTCAGCCTGAAAATTTATGAGAGTGGTGTTTTATGAGGCAGGGGCTGCCCAATAATATTGGGGCTGCCCAAATGTATGCTGCCATGGAGTCCATCAGGAAAGGAAAATGATGGTAAGTGTTTGATAAGAAATTTTGTTTTTGTTTTGAAATGTTTTTAACATTTTGCAAACAAATAATCTTTAGTTATAAATAGAGTTGAGTGAACCCGAACTGTAAAGTTCGGGTTCGTACAGAACTTTGGGGTGTCCGTGAACCGGACCCAAACCCGGACATTTGAAAAAAAGTTTTGGTTCGAGTTCTGGGTTCTGGTATTTGATCACGCATGTTGAATAGCTGCAGGGCAGCCAATCAACAAGCGTTTCACTGGTTTTCCCTAGAAGCCATCACAGCCATGCCTATGGCTGTGATTGGCCAGTGCATCATGTGACCCAGCCTCTATATGAGGCTGGAGTCACAGTGCTGCATGTCATATGCTCTCTGGGTGGTGTAGGGAGAGGATGCTGCCGGTGCTGTGAGGGACATATTGCAGATAGATAGATAGGTAGAGATTAGTACTGCTTTTAGGGACAGATTGCAGATCTCATCCTGCATTACAGAACGATCTGACTGGACTAGGTAGAGTCTACTGCTTAGAGGGACAGATTATTGTTGTAAAATAATCTCCTAGTTCTATAGGGTCAGGTTCCTGCTGGTGCTGTAAGGGACAGATTATTGTTTTAAAATCATCTCCTAGTTCTATAGGGTCAGGTTCCTGCTGCTGCTGTAAGGGACAGATTATTGTTCTAAAAGCATTTTGCAGCCCTCTAGCACTTTCCAGGACTCTTTTACAGTCATTTTTGTGCCGAAAAGTTTGGGTCCCCATTGAATTCAATGGGGTTCGGCGTAAAGTTCGGGTCAAGTTCGGTACCGAACCCGGACTTTTTTCCGAAGTTCGGCCGAACCCACCGAACCCGAACATCCACGGGTTCGCTCAACTCTAGTTATAAATTTACACCAAAATGTTCTCTGCTACATTTCTTTGGTAGAAATAACCCAAATCATTGTATATTATTTAGTCTGTAGTTACAGAGTCTCAAAACTCTGGTATATATATTTGAAAATTGATCAATCCTGATGTACTGACAGCCGATCTCATTTCTTTCATAAAATGCCAGGACAGTACAAATATCCTAGAAATGACCCATTTTTGGAAAGTAGACAGTCTGATGTATTTAGTAAGAGGCATGGCAAGTTTCTTTTTACTTTTTTGGGTTTTTTTTGCAATTATTTTGCACACTCTCACAGTGACAGTGCAGTACAGCATCATCATATAACTGGTGTGGTAGTGATCAGGAATACTGACTGATGACAATATTTTAAAAAAACTATTTTTATTCAATTCTTTCGCCACTTGCCGACTGCCCACCATTGTCTGACGGCGGCAAAGTGGTTCAATATCGCAAACCGCCATCACCGACGGCGGCTGCGAGATCGCGGATCGTGAGCATGCGCGTACCGCCGGAGGCCCGCTCGCACACTGACTGTGTTACAGGGGATTCAGGGAGCGGGTAGGGCGGACTCGATGTCCACCGGCTACCCGCGATGGCTCCCCCGCAATAACAGAATGGAGGTCCATGTAGGTTAACACACAGATCTCTGTTCTGACAGGGGGAAGGAATGTGATCGTAGGCTCCCTCTATATGGGGGTTGTGATCACTCTCCTCCCCCACTCTCCCAGCCCCCTCACAGTTAGTAACACACACAGGGAAGGGAACACAGTTAACCCTTAGAACGCCCCCTGCAGGTTAACTCCTTCCCTGCCAGTGACATTTACATAGTAATCAGTGCATTTTCATAGCACTGATCGCTGTATAAATGCCAGTGGTCCCAAAAAAGTGTCAAAATGGTCCGACATGTCCGCCGCAATATTGCAGTACCGCTAAAAATCGCAGATCGCCGCCATTACTAGTAAAAAATGTAAAAAAATATATATAAATGAATTCTCATCATTCGTAAACGCGGCAACTTTTATGCAAACCAATCAATATACGCCAATTTTTTTTTTTTTTTTTACCAAAAATATGAGGAAGAATATAAATTGGCCAAAACCGATGAAAAAAATTATTTTTTTTTTTTGGATATGTATTTTAGCAAAAAGTAAGAAATAGTGGGGGTTATTTTGCAAAATTGTCGCTTTTTATGTTTATAGCGGCGATCAGAAATGACGCAGAGGGGATCAAATACCACCAAAAGAAAGCTCTGTTTGTGGGGAAAAAAGGACGCAAATTTCGTTTGGGTACAACGTCGCAGGACCGCGCAATTGCCAGCTAAAGCGACACAGCACCGAATCGCAAAAAGTGCTCTGGTCCTAACATGGGAAATCCTTCAGGGGCCGAAGTGGTTAAACATTTATTTTTTCTTGTTTAAGATTTTTTTTATTTTTTCTTAGATTTTTCTCTCATCAGAGTAGTTCAGTGTCACCATACTGATGCTGTACTACTGTGGAAAGGGGGGGGGGGGATTGATCAGGGTTTTTGTTTTTATTTTACATCATCACTGTTATAAGCTATAGTTTCAGGTATCATTAGTTGCTTTCATTCATGACAGCTTTCTTACTATTGTGATTTGTGGTTGGTTACAGCTAAACACATGGCACAGGGTGCTATGATTGGCCCATGTACCACGCAATAGCTGCGGGCCAATCACATCATCACAATAGTAAGCAAAACAGCATAATCGATCAATGACTACAAAGATAGGTGTGAATCCTTCAGCAGGAGGCAAGTCAACTATAAAAAGTCCATGGACAACATTTTCCAGGGCAAATCAGCAGGCCCCAGGCTCTAGGGTTACTTCCCTTGTTGTGAAGGCACATTGTACAGGAGTCAACATAATCTTTAGGCTTGTGCAATTCGTTTTGTTCTGAATTTTGTTGTTGCTGAATTTTGAGACATTCTGCAATTCGGACGAATTCCGAATTTTCGTTTCTCCAATTCGAAAATTCGGCAATCCGAAAACGCGAATTCGGCAATTGCGGTAATTCAGAAATTCTGAAATTTGGCAAACCGAAAACGCGAATTCGGCAATTGCGGTAATTTGGAAATTCAGAAATTCTCTTTTACATAGTTAGTCAGGTTGAAAAAAGACATCCATCTAGTTCAACCAAAAAAAAAAAGTATATATAACCAAATAATCTCATATACAATCCTTCACCCACAGTTGATGCAGAGGAAGGCAAAAAACCCCAGCAAAGCATACTCCAATTTGCTATAATGGGGGAAAAAATTCCTTCCTGATTCCCCGAGAGGCAATCGGATTCACCCTGGATCAACTTTACCTAAACATGTTAGTGGCCAGTTATATTATTTACATTAAGGAAAGAATCCAGGCCTTTTTTAAAGCAATCAACCATGCTGCCCAAAACCACCTCTGGAGGGAGTCTATTCCACATTTTCACAGCTCTTACTGTGAAGAAACCTTTCCTTATTTGTAGATGAAATCTTTTTTCCTCTAGACGTAAAGAGTGCCCCCTTGTCCTCTGTGATGACCTTAAAGTAAATAACTCAACACCAAGTTCACTATATGGACCACTTATATACTTTTACATGGTGATCATATCCCCCCTTAATCTCCTCTTCTCAAGAGAGAATAAATTCAGATCCTCTAATCTTTCCTCATAGCTGAGCTCCTCCATGCCTCTTATTAGTTTGGTTTCCCTTCTCTGCACTTTCTCCAGTTCCCCGATATCCTTTTTGAGAACGGTGCCCAAAACTGAACTGCATATTCCAGATGAGGTCTTACTAATGATTTGTACAGGGGGGCAACATGATGTCTCTATCTCTGGAGTCCATACCTCTCTTAATACAAGAAAGACATGTTTAGTAATCATTCTGGAGTAGACCTTATACGTCAAGTCAAAACCCGTGGCAAGAGTTTTTCCTATAGCCCCTTGACCTCTTTCACGTCTCTTCCCTTTGGTTTGATTATTCTCCGTACCTCCTCGAGTCGATACTCCTTTCTAATCTCCTAGACTTAAATAAGAGAGAACTCTTCTCCTCTAATTCCCCCCTATACTAGTGGTACATTTTCATATATTCACCAGGTATATCACTTGAACCACAACTCAATAAATGAAATTCCAGTAGTGTCTCCTGTTCCCCCGTGAGAAATGCAGAT
>BLSH010139687.1:260127-276570 GCA_018402905.1 Glandirana rugosa
GTTTTTTGGTTTATGGACACATTTGTTGTTTTTCTGAGGAAAGCAGCACGCACATACCAGAACCTAATTTTGGACTGTACATATACTCTTAAATATTTGGTTACAATTTCTAGAAAAGTTTTTTATTATTTAAGTTGTGCGTTTTATTTATATTTATTTTTTGTTAGTGACGTTGCCTTACAATTTTTATGTGTCTAATTATAGCACTACAAACACAACATATACATCATTTTTCAAGCACCCTTTGCACATTTATGGACTAACACGGAAATCTACACTGAAACTATTGCATTTTATTAGCGTTTTTTGCACTGACATACACTATTTTCCCTTATACCCAAAGCTCAGACAGCGCCACACCCAAACCTCATTCACTTTACACCAATCCCACCCACGGGAGGGAATACTGGAGGGCAGCAGTCGAGCAACCTTTATCCCAAGCGCAATACACCTATTATCATATTAGTCAATACGGGAGTATTTATTGTGAGGGGGAGAGAAGTAAGTGTAGTCCTTGGAGTCAGGGTTGAGAGTTCTCCAAGTATCATGTAGGGACAGTAGGTGCATTTGGTTCTTAATTTGTTGGAGGGTGTGATACGGTAGGGAGGAGGAGCCCGTGGAGGAATCGAGATTGGGGCAGAAGGGGACGTTAAAGTCACCGCCGAGAATGATCATTCCTTCGTGGAACGGGATGAGTTTATCTATTACTTTCCTAATAAAAGGAACTTGACATGTGTTGGGAGCGTAGATGTTAGCAAACGTCACCGGCTTATTATGGATGTGCCCTTTGAAAAATAGATAACACCCTTCAGGGTCGGCTAGGTGTGAAGAGAGTTGGAATGGGAGGCTTTTGGCGATAAGGATGGCGACTCCTTTAGTTTTTTTGATTGGGGAAGGGGCATGGAAAGTATGTGGATATTTTCCGTTATGAAATTTGGGAATGTTTCGCAACCTAAAATGAGTCTCCTGTACAAAGACTACTTGTGCCCTAAGTTTGGATGCTTCTCTAAGGACAGCAGATCTTTTTTCAGGGGTGTTGAGGCCCCTGACATTTAGGGACATAATCCTCAAGGTGCCTTGGGTGCCCATCTTGTTGATAGAGGTTCACCTGTAGAAGTAAAGAAAGGGGGGATGTGAAAGGGGAGCGGGGGGGACAGGGAGGGGGTCAAGAGGGTGGGAAGGTCAGGAGGATTGGAGTGAACGGAGGGGGTGTAAGCATCGTGTGGGCAGCGGAGTTAACCGTACTCCGGTCCACAGTGTGGGATCCCTGAAGGGTATCGGATAGGTAGGTACCTATCCGAAGTGGGGGGCTTGTGGAAGGAATTGGAGGACCAAGAAAAGGGTAAGAGGGCAAGGGCCAGCGGGGAAAGCAGCGCCCATAGCCGACACCTCATAGAGGGGGCGTGGGGAACCGGGATGACTAGCTCAATGTTAAGACGAAATGGAGTGAAATTAAAAGGGGGAGTTTAATTTGTGCGACGCCTCTGTCGGGCGGGGGGGGGGGGAATCCATCCCACACCAGGCAGAAGCGCCATCTGCTGACAGACCCAAGTGGGATAGTAGGTTTTCAAACTGTAGGCAACCTTGCAGTAAGAAGTAAATAAACAACAAAAGTAACAAATCTTAATATCTAGGTTTTCAAGTCTAGTGGAAATGCAGATTGACAATTCAAAAGAGAGTCATATGCATGCCGACTATTGTGTGCCACGATGCTGGGTCGCCGACTTGACACATCGCTAGATGCGACAACGCCGTGAGGGACGACAGACCAGCAGCGCAGCCCACAGGCAGAAAAATAGCAACAAAGCAACAGTGAATATAAATACAAAGAGACCAAAATTGAAGCCATGGTACAGGATGTGGAAACTCAGGCCTTAGATGGCGAATCTGGGAGCAGCCTATTGGGAGGCCCCCAGGCTGGCCCGACCAGGAGTCCGGGGTGACCTCATCTCTTTTCTTCTACAAACAGTCTCTGTGGAATGAAAGCATAGTTAATTAGATGAAGTCCAACAGCGGGTAGGAAGGCCCTGGCTTAACCAGGCTGATCTGCCACCACCAGGGGAAGGCTTGATGGGTTTGCGGTCAAGGGTAAGGCGACCACGGAAAAGGAGGGGATGGTGTGTAGTGGATATGGCGGACTTTGGATCCGTGAATCAGCAAGCGTATATCAGTGGGGTGGGGTCGATGATTCTTTGCCATATTGCTGGTCCACAGATTGTCAATAGAAAGGGTTTAGCACCCCGTGGTTGGGTGGGCAAGGCACTGGTTCGGCTTCTGTGCGGTCCAACAAAGGTTGCAGTAAGCAGGAGGGGTAACACGTTGGAGTGAGCCACTGAGGGTGTCTGAAAGCAGATGTGTATTACAAAAAAAAGAAGGAAAAATGAGGAGAAAAAGTAGATGAAGACAAAAGAGCAAATAGCAACTGTATTGATTCTCCAGATGAACGTAGCCCGTTAACTTGAGAAGGCTGGTATGAAAAAGTGAGTCAAACTCAGGCCTCCTGCTCTTGGTCAGCTTCAGGGTTGTGGTCGCCCTGATGTTCGTCTGGAGCCGGTGCAGCTTGATCTTGTCTTCTGTGGCGAGATGGGGTAGCGCTTGGTCTTCTCCGTGGTGTGTGTGGGTCAACATCTTGTGGGAGTAGCTCCGCCCACAGCGCTGGGATTGAGAATTCTCGGTGCCAGTCAGGAACCGGGACAGGCCTCATATTAATGTGTTCGAAGAAGTGAGGGAGATCGGCCGGGGTCTGCAGAACAAAGGTGCGACCTTGTACAGTGACGGAAAGACCAAAGGGAAGATGCCACTTGTAAACTATACACCTTTCTCTGAGTGCTGTCAGTATGGGGCGCAGAGCCCTTCTGTGATTCAGCGTTATCTCAGATAAGGTCCTGGAATATTTTAATATCCGCTCCATTTACTGTGATTTCTTGTTGGTCGCGGGCACACATGGCTACCTCTTCTTTCAGTTTATAGTCCATAAAACAACAGACAATGTCTCTCGGTGGGTCCCCCTCTCTTCCCCTGGGTCGGAGAGCTCTATGAGCCCGCTCGAACTCCACCGGCGCATCCTGAGGCCTTTCCAGGATATTGTTGACTAGAGATTGCAGGGCAAGAGGAATCTGGTCGTGTTCGATGCTTTCGGGGACCTCGCGGATGCGGAGGTTCCTTTTGCGACCTCTGTTGTCGAGATCTTCAAGTTTCCTCTGCATATCTATGAGGTGTAAGTGATATCGGGTGCCGTGTTGTTGGAGTTCCTGGATGTCAGCGTCATGGCAGCTGGCGGCCCTTTCGACTTCCTCAAGTCTGTCATTAACTCCTCTAAGTTCATCCTTAAGGTCGGCCACAGCGTCCGACAGTGCTCCCTTGATATCAGATGTGAGTAATTGAAGGTCTGTGACCTTGGGCATCTGGTTTATGAGAGTGAGTAGTGTTTTTTGGTCAGCAGGTTGTTTATTCTTCTGAGTGCCTTCTGATTGTCTGCAAGCCATTGCGGATGGTGAGGAGTGGGATGTAGAGGGCTCTGAAGCAGATGGGGGTTGTGTGCGGAATAGGTCAGGGAGGTTGCGGCCCGGTTGAGAGTATGGGGCGCTAGAGAAGGGTAGTTGGCGGCCAATTTTTCCCATTACAAAGTCATTCAGAAGAAAGGTTCCCAGTAAAAAGGCGCTGCCCTCCCCGTGGTGCCACAGGCCCTAAATTATTAAGGCATCATCACCCGCGTCCGGTCGGGTATGAACTGGGGCAACTTTGATGTATTAGCTGCTTCCCCAAATCCAGGCCTCGCTTAACAGGGGTCGTGTCCAGATCAGCTCAACTTGGGGGGCAGGGGGGGTGTTGTGGTCCCCAAAGGTAGTAAGCCAGCAGTAATATAGATAGGTGAAGTCTGTATGGACTTTTTGGGTGTTGCGGCCTAGTCAGTCACGGGTGAAGCCGCGGGGGCACAATTTACGGGCGCCCCGAGCGGTCGGATGGGTCCAAATGTTTTTTAGGCCCGATCTGTGGGGGGGGATGAAGGGGTCCTCTGGGGTCTTGATCCGTGGTCCTGGGCAGTAAATTGGCGACAGGACGGTTGGTTAAAGCAGCCGTGGCCTAGGCCGCAAATGAAGCCGCGGCCTAAATTTATGGCTCCGCGGAAGTCGGGTACGGGCGGTCACACTAACTAGACCGGGGTGTAAAGGAAGGTGCGAGGAAGCTTCCTAGGTAAGTTTAGAGAGCTCACCTGTCCCCAGTTGGATGCCCTTGGATTGTGCTTGGGAGATCAGAGCTCTCCCAAAACATGTCCGACGTCCTCCAGGTCCAAGCCACGCTCCATGGATCCCCTTTTTATCCACTGGGGCAGGCCATTCAAGGATATAAGACATTTTGGGGCCCATAGCGATACCATCAGTGGATATGACCAATCCTACCTTTCATACTTCCTGTGGGTTCTTCACGTGCACACGGGGCAATTCGAGAGCTGCAGAGAAGATGAGAAAATAGTCAAAATAGACCATAAGGAAGTGATCCAGAAATTCTCTAAAGATGTCATTCATGAAGTGTTGGAAAGTGGCCAGGGCATTGCAAAGTCCGAAAGACATTACAAGGTATTCAAAATGCCTGAAACAGGTTCGGAAGGCTGTTTTCCACTCATCTCCTTCTCTAATTCGTACTAAGTTGCAGGCACCTCAGAGATCTAGTTTAGTAAAAATTTGAGCCACTTGAAATCTTTGAAAAAGTTTGGGTATGAGAGGGAGCGGGTAGCTTTTCTTAATGGTAATTTTGTTCAATTCCTTGAGATCTACACAGGGTCAGAGAGTTTGGTCCTTCTTTTTGACAAAGAAGATTCCAGCTCCTGCAGTGGAAGCAGATGGACGGAAAAATCCTTTTTCCAGATTCTCGTCTATGTAGAGTTGCAGAGCCTCCAGCTAGATTTCATGTAATGAAAAAATCTGTAGGCAGTAGGCTGAAGAGAACACAATTTTCCCTTTAGACTAGTCAATCTTGGGATTATGGGCACACATCCAGGGAATACCCAGTACTACCAGAAACATGGGGGAATAGAGGACATTGAAACACAGGAACTCTTGATGTCCAGAGTCAGTAATCGTTAGAATTTGTTCAGTCTCTTCAGTAATGGGAAAATTATATGAGCGGGAGAGGATCCAGCGACAGAGGCATATATGGGATGAGAGAACAAGAACTTACTGGGTCTAACAGGGCAGTTTAGAAGAAAATGTCTAATACCACCACAGTACAGGCAAAGGTTGGCTTGCTGGTGGTGCATTTCTTTGGGGGTCAGAGCAGACCATATCAGGCAGATCTGCATGTTTTCTCCCTCAGAAGATGCTGAAGTGGAAATGGGTGTAGCGGTGGTTATTGGAGGTACTTTTTGGTATATCCCAAGTCGGTCTGTAAGATTGAGTCAGTTCGGACTGCCACTCCCATAATTGGCGGTCGAGCTGTATGGCCAGCTGTATAAAGGCGTTCAAGGGTGTCAAGAGCTTCCACCCAGGCCAGTTCATCTTTGAGCACCTCAGGTAGGCCAAGCCGGAACTGATACTTGAGTCAGGCTTCATTCAGCCTTTATTTACTGACCATTTGTGGAATTCAACCATATAGTAATCTATAGGCTGGCACCCTTGTTGGAGTGTGTGCAGGGCTGCCTTGCCCATAGCCAGTCACTAGAGGGGTCACCATAAAGCTGTGACATGACTTCAAAGAAGGCTGAGACTGAGTCAAGGACTGTGTTGTTCCATAAGATGAATTGTGGTTCATCTGTGAGCTAGGAGATGATGGGGATTGGGACCCTTGGTTCAGGTGGAGGCCCCACTACACTGGACTACACTTTTGGTGCTTTCCCACAAATTCTCCCAGAGTGGCAATGAATTCAGGCCCTGTGATAGACATAGGCGCTGGTAGAGAAGTCCATTCTGTTGGTGCTGCCTGATTTGTGATCTCTGGGCTGGCGTATGGCACTCCAGAACTCTAGTGGCATGTAGGTGTGAGAGATTGCCTGGTTCACTTTCAGGTTAAAAATTAACCCCCATTGTTCTGGAGTTAAGGCCTTCACTGCCTGACAAATCTGATCTTCTTCCCAGGTGACTCCAAGGACATCCAAAACTATGCTCAGGCCTGGTTGGACGCTTCACTCCCTGCACCACTGGCTGGTTGTGACAAGGTCCATATTTACTCTTAGATATATGTTAGCCATAGTTATTCATTCATGGAACAGGAAATCCCGGACAAGGCGTTACATGTTGCTCTCACCCCTGAAGGTGCCGCTGTTTCTCAGATCCCCTGGTCTCAGCGACAATGGGTCTCGGGGCAGAACCACACTCACTGACACACATGAGCTGAAGAGTTAATATTTATTGTACAACACACAATAATATAACAACCAAAAAAGGATGAAATAGCAGTAGATACTTCACAAAGTATATGAAACAGTTGCAAAATAACATATACACAAGTGAACCAGTGACTGGCCACCAATTCTTATACTATGGTAGGATCCTGTCTAAAGGCCAATGCTATGACATTCAAAATGATTTATCAGTGCAGCCAATAAAGAAAATAACATTAAAAATAAATATAAAACCTTGTATTGCCAGCTATACCACTATAAGTTGTTTTAACCTCACCTTCCACCATAAATTATAATCAACTCAATTGAAGCGCAACACTATTGATAACTACCAATATTGCAATATATGAAAAATCAACTGATAAAACGTCTTATAAAAATACAGTATGCATAAATCCATTTATAAGTTGGGAATAGCTTCAAAAATTAAGTAAAACAGTCCTGCACCAAACAGTGCTCTGTGTGTGATTATTCCTCCCAAATCTTGTTGTGAATAGTGCTCATCCACCACCAGATGAAAAACCTGCTCACCTCCAACACAATTCAAATAAGCTCATCTGTGTCCTCCACTTGTTATTACTCTCCCAGGTAGTTGACCTCCAATTGGTCCCGTCAGACTCATGACAGCAACTCCTCATCCTTCCACTTCAACTTTTCAGGTGTCTTCCATATGTTAAATGGGACAAAATGCCAACAACATAGTGCTCTCCATTTAGAATACTTTATTTGATCCCCCACTAATTAAAATACATACAGGAAAAGCAGTCAAATATGCTTTCAAATTAAATCTGCCAGCTAGCCCACCACTATCGCGGCGGTGGTGTGCCGTCACAGGCTCACCTCCTCCCTTCTAGAGTAGGCCTACTGAGAAAGCCCAATTGAAGGGCACAATGTGTCTAGAAGGTAGGAACCAAGCCCGTGACACCACACCACCACTGCAATAAGAGTGTAGCGGTGAGCTGGCTGGTGGATTTGATTTGATTTTAAAGCATATACAGAAGAGGGGTTTCCTTCAATGCATAGAGGATATTCCCTTTCAGAGAGTTGCAAGCAGAACAGATTTTTCCAGAGGCAGCTCTAGGCTTTGTGGGGCCTAAGGCCCCTTTCACATGATCGGCCCGCTAGGATTCACCTGTCCATTTTTCAGGAGGATCTGAATGGGCCACCCACTGACTTCTATGGGCAGGCAGATGTCAGTGGATATGTGTCCCCTGACCCCCGCCTACCATCCGATCCGACAACATCTGCTGAAACAAGATGGATGGGGATACGTTTGCCATCCATCCGGCGGATCTGATCGGATGGGATCAGATGAAAACGGACATGCAGTCCATTTTCATCCGATCTTCCCATAGAGAACAGCGGGGCTCTGACATGTCCACCTCAGCAGAGTGAGCAGAGATGGATATGTCATCCGCTGGCTCAGCGGGGGTCAACGGAGCAATCCCTGCTGAGCTAGTGGAGTCCGTCAAAACAGACTGCCTTGTGTGAAAGGGTGTGAAAGGGTCCTTAGGAAAAAAATCCCCACTGATAGCTGAATGTACACCAAAGAATTGCTGGCAATGAAAAATAAAGAAAAAAAACAGTGTAGGGTCCCCCTAACCCATACCAGGCCCTTTGGGTGTGGTATGGATTTTAAGGGGAACCCCCTGCCAAAATACAAAAAAAAAATGGTGTGGACCCCCCAAATCCATACCAGACCCTTATCCAAACATGCATCCTGGCAGGCCAGGAAAGGGGGAATGAGCGAGCAGTCTCCCCTCTTGAAACATGCCAGGCCACATGCCCTCAACATGGGGGTGATTTGGGACAGGGGAGACTCTGCCCTCCCCCAAAGCACCTTGCCCCATGTTGAAGGGAATATGGGACACTTCCCCAAAATCCTGGCTGATGGTTGTGGGGGTGTGTGGGTAGGGGGCTTATTGAAATTTAACAAGGGGACCCCCATATCCCGCCCCCCCCCATGTGAATGAGTAGAGGTACATTGTACCCCTACTCATTCACCAAAAAAGTGTCAAAAAGAAATGAAAACATAGAGACAGTTTTTGACAAAAAAAGCAAAAAACAAAAACAGATCCAGATCCAGAATCAATTACAATGAACGCCGCCACTGATCTGAAAAAAAAGGGGTCCGCGCCCATCGATAACGTCACAAGGGGGCAGGACCATCCAGTGATGTCACTGGGTGGCCCTGCCCCTTAACTATTGAAGAACTGGCAGATGCTGGGAGCCAGCGACGGGTGCGAACCTTCTCTTTTTGGGGGGTCAGCGGCATTGGGGAAATCGCAGATGAAACAAACAGCTGCTTTGTAAATTTGCAGTGAAGATGGTCCCCTGTTCCTCAAAACTGGGGTAATGCATTAAGCAAATCTGGGTAACCAGAAGGCCCTTGTGAGTACAAGGCCTTAGGCGACCACCTAATATGCCTAATTAAAGAGCTGCCTCTGGATTTTTCCATTCTAAGATTTCCCTTGTTCTTGGGACTACTCAAAAATGTTGACTTTTCCATTACTTTCTGTACCGAAGACCACGGACACAAGGACTAAGAGAGAGAGTGAGTCTCCTAGGAGTATTCAATGGCGGTGGTTCTAACCCTTCCCCATCCAAAACAAACATGAAAATGATTAGTTCAAACTATTGCTCACCCTTATTTCCAGCTGGTTTTTAGGCATCACATGAAGATGAAATTTATACTCCAAGCAGTTCACGTCTTCTGGACAAACTACCCGACTGTATAACAGAACCTTCCCCTTGAATGGAATGGGTCTTCTCCATATATTTAAAAATAGAACAAAAAGACTAGAAAAGGAGGGATTTTCCAGTACAATATGGGAAGGTCCAATTGTTTGTGGTTCTAGTATATTAAATTGTCCATCCTTCACATTGCCACATTTAATTCGAGAGATGCTTCCTTTCAGAGCTAGAGAATAAAAAGAAATTAGAAATGGTTTGTTACACCTTAATATGTTAGTAAACATTGTTTTTCAGATACACATGTTAAATAATCCTATCAATGTGTTTTGGGTTTTAAACCCTTGCTATGTGAAGCTTGTATGTTTGTATTGTTGGAAGAGCAACAGCATAGTAGCTTTATATACTGTGAACTATACATATGCATTATGCCTATATATACTAGCAGGTGGCACTGCAGTATTATAGTGTGTATTCTATGGTAATCTAATCAGAGGAAGTATTATCTCTCTCAGCATATGTAGTTGTATCCTTGTTCCTGTTCCATGAAAAGACATGTTCTGATCTTCCTCCATGAAAGTAAAGTACTCTCTGCTTTCAAGAAGCTTCCAGCACATTATATCAATACCCTGATAACAGGTTATGGGTTCAGGCTCTGGAGAGGATTCTGCAAGTCTGGGAGTACTGTATACAAGCTACTGAAAGATGACAAGCTGTTCAGTTGTAAAGTTTGCAATTGCAAAGCTGAACAATGCCAAGTGTCAGCTGTGGAAATTTAAACTACAAATGTTTCTCAGCAAGGATGACTTGTGGCAAGTGCTGAATATAGACAGACCCACAAACGGAGAGACAGAGGATTGGGACAGGAAGGATAGACAGGCAAAAGCAATTATAAGCTTATTAGTGGAAGATGACCAGCTTATCCACATAAGAACAGAGAAAACAGCTTGGTGCGCAACCTAGATGGACGCACACTAACAGAGCTCCATGAAAGGCGAGGCTTGTCGCCTGACACCCTGCTCGAATCCACCTGGAAATGGGCAAGCGCTCCACCAGACTCCCCAATCCAGATCCCAAAGAGGCTCAGCTGTCATATGTGCCTGAAACATTTCGGACCTTTTCAAGGGCCAGCCGGCAAAGCGAGGCAACGTGGCGGCAGCCAAGTTGGCGTGGGTTCTGGAGGAGGATGATTACAGCAAAGACTCACAGTCTGCTGCTGAAGATACAGGTAGGAGACGCACATGCTCCAACCACCCCATGACTGTAGCTGACATGTCAGATTTTGCGGCAGACATAAAATCCACCTTCTCTGCAGCCATAATGGACTTGAAGTCCAACCTTGTAGTCCTCACTGAGAAGCTAGCAGCCATAGAAGCCACATTGAAGCAGAGGGACAAGGCAGTCCACAGACTGGAAAAAGTAACGGAGACACATGCCTCCCATCTTATTGAAATAAACAGGCACCTGGAAGACCTGGATAATAGGGGTTGCAGGAAGAATATCAGGGTGAGGGGCATCCCTGAATCAGTGGAGACTGACCAAATTGTCCTGGCACTGCAAAGGGTATTCAATAGCTTGCTGGAGAGGCCTGAAGACATGGAGATTTAGTTTGTCAGGGCAAACAGGGCGCTCAGAGCCAGAGGCCCTGATGCAGCCCCTCCAAGGGATATAATCTGTTGCCTCCAGAACATCTCCCTCAAAGAAGATATAATGTGCAAGGCAAGAAGGAATGATCACAGTCTTTAATGGAGAGAATATAATGCTCTTCCAATACCTTTAACAGATTACCCTAAAAAAACACAGAGCATAGCGGCCACTCCTAGATAGACTCAGGGAGCGTGATGTAAGATACACCTGGCGCTTCCCCTTTGCACTGATGGTCACACTTGCAGGGAGACAACATGTCCTCCATGCTCCTATAGATCTTCCTGAATTATGTGAATCGATAGGCATTGACATACCCGAACTCCCAGAATGGTATCAAGAATTTGCCCTTCCTCCCACAGATAGGAGCCCCAACAGATCACCTTTCACCATGCCGGAGAAAAGACAAGCAAAAAAGATGAAACATAACCACAACAGGGGTTCACAGGCTGGAACTCCTAATCCTCGACCCACACTGTCCAGGAACCATAACGAGGATTAAACTTGTTGTTATCTTTATTGACACCATTGAAGAGGCTTTCCAAAGAATTGGGCCACCCACACTGCGAGGACCAGAAGATCCTTTGACCAGCTTCTAGTAATGTGAGATAAGTATACCAAACTATAACCAGTCCACAGTTTTACAACCTGCTTTTTCAGATGCTGGCTTTGTCAACCTGATCCTTGGCTGGGGGCTGTTCAGCAAGCAGGAATCTGTTATGCGGCTCGTGGTCTTGGAAGAGTTACACTCTAAGTTAACTACCTATACCCAGCAGTCACAAAACTTTTTCAATAACACAAACTTCTACCCCCCTAATGGACACTGAGCACAAATAAAAACGCCAGGTGGCACAGCATTAACATTTATAAGGGTCCATAACTCCTGGAGTTCTCAGACTCGATCTGTTCCACTCATTGTGACATTGGGAAAACCATAAAAGCTGATATCCTTGTGACCTAATCCTGTGAAGCCTCTACTAAAGTTTAACTAGCTATAATTGTTTTATTTATTATAGCTCACTACAAGCTAAGTCTTCTACAGTATGTTTTGTTAGAGATATAAGAATTTCAACTGATTTTGAACAATTCTGTTTTACATAAGTGAAAGCCACCTCATAAGTCGTAGCGCCCCTACGCCATCACAAAGTGGTTATGAGCTGCACTCTTGACAGCTCGGGGCACACTACTAACTTACTTTGGTAGTAATTTGTACTAACTAAAGTGATTGAGACTGCACTCTAACTATCTTTCTTATTCTCTTCTCTTTTTCCTAACTTCATTAACTTTTTTTTTTGGTATTCCTAACCACCCCCTTTAATTACCACAGAGGAAAGTCAGAAATAACGGGCGCTTGAGTTCCACCTGAAGAAAAGTTCCCCGACTGGTTCTTCAAAATGGCGTATTCCTCCATGAGGAAAAACCGAATGGTAATCTCACCCACTATAAAAGAACATTCCTGAAAAGCGCACCACTTTATTAAGGGAACTGAAAAAAGGTAGGCCACATTTTGTATACTTACAGGAAACCCATTTTAGGACAAACCAGATGCTTAAGTTAACCGACCTCTTCTTCACAAAAGCATACCATGCCACTAATGACACCTCAAAATCCAAAGTTGTTTTGATACTGGTGAGTAAAGAAGCCCCTTTCATACTCACAGACCAATTGTGTGACCCAGGATGGAGCCTCATCTTTTTAATAGGCTCCTACAGAGGGACTCCTATAACATTAGCTAATGTTTACTTCCCTAATACCGCTAACATAACCTTTTGCCAGAAAGTGGTTAAAGAACTCAAAGGTTTTCCGTCTGGGTGTTTGATAGTAAGGGGAGACTTCAATGTCCCACTGAACCCAGCAGCTGACACTTCCTCTGGGAAGTCTTGCATCACCTACAAGATTAAAAAAAATTATGATCCTTCTCCATTCCTTACAACTAATTGACACCTGGAGATTTCTTCACCCAGAAGCGAGGGACTTCCCTTTTCACTCAATCCCATATAACAGATACTCATGAATCGATTACCTGTTTGTCTCCCAAAGCGACCTGTCCATGATTACGGGCACTCATATTGGTATCCAATCAATATCCGATCATGCGCCGATCTCACCAGTTGCTAACTTACGTCCACCTGCACCGAAGGCTGAGACATGGTGATTGAACTCCTCTCTGTTAACAGACCCCTCATCACTTCCTATAATCTCAGAGAAGCTTTCTGAGTTCTTCCGGCTGAATAACACCCAAGACATAGATCCCATGATGATCTGGGAAGCTCATAAATGCACCATCATTTGATTAAAATAGGGTCCCAACGTAAGAAAGAAAGGGGCAAGGAAATGAAACGCTTAACAGAACAGATATTTCATTTAGAAGCCTCACATAAACAATATTTAACCACTAAGTCAGCAACAGAATTACTAGAAACTAGGAAAGCACTACAGCAAATACACTAAACCATAACTAAAAGATTTCTGTTCTTCAAGAAAAAGATCTACTATGAATCAGGTAACAAACTGGATAGACTACTAGCGAGAACCCTGAGAGATTCTAATTCTAGTGAGAACATCTTGGGTATTAAACGCACAGATGGTACCCTAGCTGTAACGACAGAAGACATAGCATCTCATTTTGAGAACTACTACACTAAGCTCTATAATCTCCCTAAGCAACACAGACCCCCTAGAGCAGTTGGGAATAGAGAAGGGATAATTCGGGATTATTTGGATAAAAGTGGCTGACCCGGAAAGTTCGCCCCTCGAAGATTTGATCACACCACAGGAAGTACAGCAAGCCATTAATAGTTTAAAGGCAGGAAAAAGCCCTGGGCCAGATGAATTTACTTCTATATATTATAAAACATTTCTAAACATATTAACCAATTATTTGGCCAGGGCCTTGAACTCTCTGTTCAAACCACGAGACATGCCACCTGACTTTCTCTCTGCTTTTATAACAGTCCTACCAAAACCAAATAAGGACCCCACTGACTGCGCCAGCTACCGCCCAATCTCCCTGCTAAATATGGATCTTAAGTTATTGGCAAAGATTTTAGCTAATAGACTGAGGCCACTCCTGTCCAGCCTTATAGGCCCAGAACAGGTAGGCTTTATGCCGGGCAGCGAGGCTAAGAATAATGTGATCAAGACTCTTCTACTAACTCAAGCAGCACATACGCACAAAATTCAGGGCCTTCTCCTGTTCACGGATGTGGAGAAGGCCTTCGATAGAGTCTCATGGGACTACATGTTGGCCACATGTAGACACATAGGTCTTGGCTCCCACATGATCACATGGATTAGCGCTCTCTATCAGAACCCATCAGCTAAATTAAAGATAAATGGCTCCCTGAATAAAAGGGGGGGAAAGGAAAAAGGGGACTTAGTGGGACTTTATATGAAACATATGGATATGTCTCCATCCCTAATTCAGTTACAACAAAATGGCTCCCTATCGGAAAAGGTTCTGATCAGGAATGGTACCAGGCAGGGATGTCCTCTTTCCCCATTATTATTTATCCTATCACTGGAACAATTCATTAGGGTGATTAACCAGACAGAGGCTATCTCTGGCTTCAGGGTGGAAGACAGAGAGTTCAAGATTGCAGCTTATGCAGATGGCCTCCTCTTTTTCCTGACTGATCCACACATCACTATTCCTAGCTTACTTAAAGAATTTACTCACTATGGATTTGTGTCAAATCTCAAAATAAATTTCTCCAAATCGGAGGCTATGACTATTATCTTAACAAATCAAGACCTAAATAGGACTAAAGTAAATTGCCCCTTTAGATGGGAGAGCTCGGCCCTCAAATATTTGGGAGTGTGGCTGACCCCACAGGTATCCAATATTTATGCCCAAAATTTTCCCCAGCTGCTCCAAAGGATATGGCAGGATCTAAAGAACTGGAATGATGGTTATTTTTCATGGTTTGGGAAAGCAGTGATTCTCAAAATGACCATCTTGCCCAGGATGTTGTACTTGCTACGCTCATTACCAGTAAAGATTCCCCAGATGTTCTTCAAAAATCTACACACCATTCTCCTGAGGTTTCTCTGGGGCCTTAAAAAATCTAGGATCAAATTTTCCTTATTGACTAGACCCAGGAAAGGGGGGGATGGGGCTACCAGACATTAAGAAGTACCACCTAGTCCCACATCTAACAAGGGTGATGGACTGGCACTGCCACGGGGACACAAAGGATTGGGTAATGTTGGAGTCTGCCCTGAACCCCATGCCCCTGTACCTATCCCCTTGGATTCCCTGGAAAAGTCTTAATCAGAATACTAGATTACACCCTCTGACAGAGACAACCATAAAAGCCTTTAGCCTAGTCACAAGCTTATCCAAAATATCCTCCACCCTCAGTCCTCTTACACCCTTAACAGACAATTCTGATTTCACACCCGGAGTAGGGAACAATCTATTTCTAAATCGGAACACCAATAGGTCACTCACAACGGGAAACTGTTTTCTCAACGGAAAATTCAAAAACTTCACTACAATAAAAAATTATTACAGAATCACACGACTACACCTTTGGTCCTACTTTCAAATCTGTAGTTTTATGAACAACATTAAGAGAATCTGAGCATTTTCCCGGCCCCTAACAGACTTGGAATCGGTGTGTGCCAAAGGAGAACATTTTGACCATGCAACGTCAATTACCTACTCATGGCTGCAAATGCCAGAGGGGGTTTAAGACAGGTTTCAGAGGGAATGGTCGAGGGCTCTGCAGGTGGACATCACAGCGAAACAATGGCGACATGCATGCATCCTCTCTCACAAGTGCTCTATAGCACTCAAAACTCAAGAGATGGCATATAAACTACTGACCAATTGGTACATCACACCAGTAAAAATTAAAAATTGGTTCCCACAGACCTCTGAGAACTGCTGGAGATGTGGGAGTGAGAAAGGGACCCTCTTACATATATTGTGGCATTGCCCACTGCTGTCCTCCTTCTGGAACAAGGTTAGAGACACTATCCAGCTGATTACTGACACTAGCCTTATACTCAATGCAGAATGTTGTCTACTACATATTTTCACCTTTTCCCTTAAACAATATAACAAGTCACTAACAAAACATCTCATAAATGCTGCAAAGGTTCTTATCACCGCAAGGTGGAAATCCACACAGATTCCATCCATCAAGGACTGGTTGTTAGGAGTTGCCAAAATATGCAACATGGAAGAGACTCTGGCTCAGACCACAGATCAGGTAGAAAAATTTCACAAAACTTGGAATCCATGGTTTACCTTCAGATTTTCAAGGGAGTATGAATCTCTCTTGTCTCCTAAGAGTGCTCCCATTCAGCTTAACTCAGTGATATGGTAATCATACACCTATTGAATAAATGACCACAATATCATACCTATATTAACTTTTTTTCTTATCTGGTGTCAAACAAAAATCGAGAGACCCATTAGTCACAGGGTTTTTTAAGACACTATGTCTCTTAAATAAATGGCTTTCCGACGACTTTTCTCTTTTTCTAGATTTCCCGCTCTTTCTTATCTAAACCTTTTTATACTTCTATTGTTGAAAGTTACAATGCTATTACCCAATGATGTCTTCCACCATAACGCAAGGAGAAGGCAGATTGAAAGTTCAGAAATAGCTTTATTTGTTTTTAAGTCTGAAACCAGATATGTGAATGAATGTTTGTTTGCTAAGTGCTGTTGAGGTGTTGAATACTGGGTGTTGCCAATTAGCATATGTAATAGAGGTGGGCTGTTGACCAAATTGGTGCTTAATTAGTGTTGTATTTAA
>BLSH010139742.1:15290-28310 GCA_018402905.1 Glandirana rugosa
TTCTGGTCCTTCACTCCCCTCTCTTCTCGACGTCTGCCCGTTTCACGACCTAGCTTGCTCCCGAGTCCATTCATTTTCCCCTCGACCCCCGCTAAGATTACGGATTATTAAAAAATGGAATTACGTTCCTTATGTAATTCCATTTTTTACAAATCTTACGTATGCGTGACTCTACTCTGTCTTATGAACAGAGAGGGTTACGGGTTCACACGGCTAGAGGTCCTAAGGTCGTCACGTTTTGGTAATTTATAAGAGAAATTATCTCAACTCGCTTGTGGACCTTCAAGCCCAAGACGACCAGGCAGGCTTGGAGCCCTGTTTCAGGCCCAGGCCCAGGCCTGCCTTGGTCCGTGCGATCGTTCGGGTTCCGTCCGGACCCGGACCCGGACTTTGTCCCGAGGTTCGGACGGACCAGCAGAACCCGAACTTCCAGGTGTTCGCTCAACTCTATTAAAGAGAATATTTAATGGTTTTGCACTGCTGGAATCCTGGAGATCGGCACACTTGGGCATTGGGAGAGACAAGTATTCTGTCTCATCTCAGTGCGTATGCATTCTAAACATTTTTTACCTTAATGTATTCCTTGCATTAAGGTAAAAAATTATTAGGCATTAGAATCGCCCCCAGCTCCCCTTTTACTTACCTGAGCCCTCGTTCGATCCAGCACTTTGCCCGTCTGCAGCTCTTCTCTCCCCTCACTTCCTGGTCTTTGGCTCCCACTGCTGTCAATCAAAGCCAATGACGAGGTAGCTGGGGGGCAGCACCAAGACCTATGTCTATAGATGCAGACAGCGGGAGCAAGCCTGGGAGCTAGCCCAGGCAGACAGCGGGAGCAAGCCTGCACAAGTGCCCCCACAGAAAACCGCTTTCTATGGGGGCACGCACCATAGAGGAGGAGCCAGGAGTTCACATGGGCCCAAGAAGAGGAGGTTCAGGGCAGCTCAAGCAGGTAAATATAAACCTGTTTGTTATTTTTTTAAAAAGCATTTACAATCACTTTAAGTTTAGGGCTAGTAATTTTACATGGGGGTTAATGTTAACAAATAGATGACAGTTATTTTTTACCAAAACGTCTGCTATAAGATGCATATGAGTTTCTTCTACCACATGTTCTTCCTGTGCCTGCGTGGGTTTCCTCCAGGTACTCCGATTTCCTCCCACACTCCAAAGACATGCTGGTAGGTTAATTGACCCCTGTCTAAATTGGCCCTAGTATGTGTATGTATGAATGTTAGTTAAGAACCTTAGATTGTAAGCTCCATGAGGGCAGGGACTAATGTGAATGTAGGAAACATACTGTATGTAAAGAGCTGATGGCACTGTATACAGTAAGTACCTGTAAAAATAAATATTCTTGTATTGCTGTCTATATTTAGCAGTAGTACAAATTATTTCTAGTAAATTTTGCACATGCTATTGCTTGACAACTGAAAGTTCTCCTGTCCATTTGCAAGGTCTCCTATTCTATTATATTATGATGTTTCTGAGGATCATGATTATTAGACAAATAATGTATTTGTGAAATGCAGTTATAAAATGCTTTGTTGGTCTTGCAGATAGTCACACTCTCCAATTCAGTATAGACAGTTGATTGGGAGTTAAATACAATTTTTGGGTAAATGGGCAGCACAGTTGTGTAGTGTTTAGCACTTTTCGTCTAGCAGCAAAAAGGGTCGCTGGTGTGAATCCCGACCATGACACTAGCTGCATAGAGTTTGCATGTTCTCCTTGTGCCTGCGTGGGTTTCCTCCCACACTCCAAACACATGCTGGTAGGTTAATTGGCTCCTGTCTAAATTGCCCCTAGTACAGTGATACCTCGGTTCACAAACTTAATTTGTGAACTGACTCTGGTCGCGAACCAAATTGGTCGCAAACCGAGGCAAATTTTCCTATAGGGTTCAATGTAAATCCAGTTAATCTGTTCTGACCTTTTTTTTTTGTTTTTGAACCACAGCTATGAAAAAAAGTACAGTACAGTACAAAGAGAGAGAACAATAACCTTGCATATTCTTGTCACCTGCATTTGCACTTTGCACATTCTTGTCACCTGCATTACTGCTCCGCACTTTCTTCTTACCACCATGCTTGCTCTACATTTTCTTTGGAGCCATACTGATGTACAGTACATATGTATGTGCTAAAAAGCACACCAAAAAGCTTCTCAATACTGTACTGTACGTGTCTTCACAGTACTTTCAGTGTCTCTCTGTGACTCACGATCTCACCAGAGTAAGGAAAAGCAGGAAAAATGGCCGCAAATAGTGTTCGTGAACCGAAGCAAATTTTTGTGAACCGAGTTGTTTGTGAACAGAAGCCTTCATGAACCGAGGTACCACTGTATATGTACAGTATTTCACAAAAGTGAGTACACCCCTCACATTTTTGTAAACATTTTATTATATCTTTTCATGTGACAACACTAAAGAAATGACACTTAGCTACAATGTAAAGTAGTGAGTGTACTGCTTGCATAACAGTGTAAATTTGCTGTCCCCTCAAAATAACTCATCGCACAGCCATTAATGTCTAAAGTGCTGGCAACAAAAGTGAGTACACCCCTAAGTGAAAATGTCCAAATTGGGCCCAATTAGCCATTTTCCCTCCCCGTTGTCATGTGACTCGTTAGTGTTACAAGGTCTCAGGTGTGAAAGGGGAGCAGGTGTGTTAAATTTGGTGTTATCGCTCTCACACTATCATACTGGTCACTGGAAGTGCAACATGGCACCTCATGGCAAAGACTCTCTGAGGATCTGAAAAAAAGAATTGTTTCTCTACATAAAGATGGCCTAGGCTATAAGAAGATTGTCAAGACCCTGAAACTGAGCTGCAGCACGGTGGCCAAGACCATACAGCAGTTTAACAGGACAGGTTCCACTCAGAACAGAATCCTAGATTAAAAATAAAACATCAATAAAGTACACTGTGTATCTGTTTTACTGTGTTCAATCAGTTAAAAGGCAGTGATTGAAATAATACCACCAGTTTAGCCTTGCCCTACTTCTTTTGTTGTTGTTGTTTGAGGTCACTGAGAAAAGAGGAAATCTGGGGGTGCCCCATCAAAACCTTATTATTGGACAGTGGCGGGTCATCCATAAGGGGCACAGGTGTACCACCCCCCCTAATCCATGCACCCGACCCCTAATCTACATACAGGGTGCTGGATGCATGGAATTCAATGGGTTTTTTGTTTGTTTGTTTTTTTTTTAAGCACATGATTAGAGCCTGAGGCTCTAATTGGCTTAAAAAAAGGCTGGGCTTGGGGCGCAGAGCACTGCGCCCTGAGCCCACCCAGTTGTGTGACAATAGTGAATTAATATTCGCTATTGTCTTCCTGATTCTCCTCCCGCGAAATTGGCCAAGAGCAGAAGCAATCGTATTGGCCGCCGAGGGAAGGAGGAGGGAAGCTGCTGAGGAGGAAGCCGCAGGAAAGAGCCGAAGCTACCCGTGACTTAGAGAGGTTTGGTGGGGGGGGGACAAGCAAGCGACAGGTGGGGTAGCTTTGACTAAGCGACTGGGAGGGGTGACAGTGGGGTGTCTTGTTTGCCCCCCCCCAAAATATACAGCACCAGCCGCCACTCTATTGGAACCAATATTTTGCGGTTATTTCCCTATATAAGGCTGTCAGCTAACCATGTTAAAGGTGGTGTGTTGGAACAATAAATAGGACATGCATGTCAATTTAGAATTCATTTTTGAAGTACTTTAAATGTAAATAATCACAGATTTGTGGCATGTGTCTTTGCATTAGTTTTGTAATGCAGTACCTTTTTGCTTCCCTAGTACATCAACAGATGTGGAGCTTTTACAGCTGCCTCTATGACCATGTTTTCTTGATCTCTTTGGACAGTGCCTGTCTCCACACAATCTGCGCATTTCTATTTCTTCAACTCTGACATTTGACAAACTGTGTTGGAAACATGAGTAATGTTAGCTCTATGTTATGTGTCAGTGCCAATGTCACCCGGGGTCACTGCAAGTCTGTGCCAGTGAGTGAGGGTCAAGTCATAGTCAGCAACAAGTCATCACCATCAATTTTGGGTTTTCAAAACCTGTACAAAGGCTCCTGTCTTCTGCTCTTATGTAACTACCGGTACTAAGTCTCTCCGTTTGTTTTATTTAATGTAAAAGAAACAGTGCATGAGAGAAATATAGGGGTTTCCGTTGCTAACTTCCCTCTGTAAATGTACGTTATTTGGCTTCAGTCTTTTTTAACTATTGACGTGCAACAATCTTGGAGATTAAAAAGTTATAGTCAGCTCAGCTAATCTGCATACTTGTTCTGGGTCAGTAATTTGGAAAGTATTGAAACCACTAGATCAGTATGAGAGTCAAGCATATTCAGAAGGGGGGCAGCTATAGGACCCTGTGTATATGTTTGTGAACTGGTTTCCTTTAGAGCCTATTCACACCATCATACTACCATAACTTGTGCGTTATTGCATGCATTGTATGGTAACATGCGTAACACTGACATGCTAATACTTGTAGTGCCTCTCCCGTTAGTACTCAGGAACGGGGTGCTGGTGAAAAATATCACCATCCAGTAATGTATAGCATATTTGAAAAAATCGCCGCAAAACCCTATCCAGTCTATGTGCGTAACATGTATAAGCTGGCCTCAGCCTTGCATCACTTCACACACCATGTCCTCTGACATGTTTCACCCCTCCCAGAGGGCCTAAGTCATAGATGTGCATGTTTTACATGTGTTGGTGCAGTATTGGGCTATTCGTTCTAAATGGCCCTCAGCCACACTTCCATAGGACACTTGTGTTGTGTCGCAACATGTGGCAAACCAATAAAGCGAATGGGCTCTCAAGGTCAGGATCCATATAGACTAAATAGTAGCAATCATTCAGAATTTAATCTAACATTGGTCTTACTTAAAATGGTCCTTCACTCTACTTTTTTAAATGGCATATTCTGGATCCTCCGCCCTCCCTTTAACACATTTGGAAAGTATTTATTTTTTGAAGGGGGTAGCAAGCACCCTTTCAATGAGGTACATACAGTACTTTTACAACATACTTCCTTATGCCTCACCTAGGCAAATATAACATTTGCTGGGTCAGCCTACCCTTCTGTCCTCAGCCCCCTGGGATATGTCACACATCCCAAGAGGCTTCTCTTACAATCATGGTGAGAGTCAGCTGTGACTGATCAGCATAGGTGTGGGCAGAATATTGCATTAGGGTGTGCACCCCAAAGCTCAAACACAAACCTTTCTCTGCAGCCTCAGTTGCACGGAGCAGTAAATTAATGGGAAAGGCTCTGTGCTGAACGGCTTCCTGTTCTTTCAGAAATAGAAGCATAGCAAACCCAGTTTACTATGCTTCAGGTATGAATGAACACAGTGAGCGAGTGTGTTCACTGTGTTCTTTTAGAAAATAAAGGGGCTGTAAATGACATATTTACTAGCTCCTTCCCCCGCTCTGCATCCTGAAACATCCCCCGCATCAGCTGGGGGAGAGGAGAGAAGGGAAACAAGCAGCACTGCGGGGTGGGGGGGCAATGTAGGGGGGGACCCGGGCAGTAGAGGGAATCAGCACCCCACGTAGTGATCAGGGTGTGCACACCTGGCACACCCCCTGCCCACGCCTGTGCTGATCAGGAAGTCAAAGCTAGCTTTTTTTTTTAACCCCAGTGTGCATGGTCCCTTAAAGTAGAACTATGGACCTCACAAGTACAGCTATCCTCGTTCCTGTCACCATCCTTCTCTCTCAGTAACGGCACTAGGCAAGGATGTCCCCTCTACTTTTCATTTTATGCTTAGAGCCTATAGCCGAAGCCATACGACTTCACCCAGATATTTGCAGAGTTTCGTTGAGACAAAGAGAGTATAAATTATCACTATTCGCTGATGACATACTTCTAACATTGACAAAACCACATACATCTCTCCCTAACCTCCATTCTTTGTTAAACAAATTCGGACTACTTTCCGGCTATAATGTAAACACAGACAAAACGGAAGCCCTCCCAATACACATACCTTCACCCGTATTAGCAACACTGCAAAATAATTTCCCTTACCACCGGTGCCCTTCTTCTCTCATGTACCTAGGTACACACCTAACCGCATCCTATGCCACTTTCTACCAAGCAAACTACCTCCCTCTTATTACAGAAATCAATCGTCTTTTGTGTCAATGGGAGGACTATCCTCTGTCTCTTCTAGGTAGGATAAATGTCCTCAAAGTGTCGATACTCTCAAAGCTGTTATATCTATTTGAGAACTTGTCTGTAAATGTTCCAATAAACCAACTTAAACTCATTCAGAGGTCTTTTTCTTATACGCAATGAGGCTCATAGGATTGCGAGCTCTACGGTCTTTGCTTCTCACTCTCGTGGTGGACTGGGTGCCCCAGATATAATCAAATATTTTTTCTCTACACACCTCTGAGTGACCATCTCCTGGACAGCAAGATATGCATGCAACAGATAGTCGGAAATCGAAATGAGCATAGTTCGACCGGTGCACCCCTGCTCTATGCTCTGGTCTGATCTGCACTCATCGATTTCTCCACTCAAAAGTTTGTGCCTGGGTCCAATGTTGTTCTCCCTTTCTATCTGGAGGAAATGTTCCAGATGGTTCTCTCTCTCCTCTCCATGCTCACCTCTCCTTAATATGCTCTTCAACCCAGATATTCCAGATAGCTTGTCTTATAGCCGTATGTACCCATGGGCACGGGCTGGTATTTTTCAACTGACCCGTGACCCGAAAATTACTTTCATTCCAGGAACTTCATGATAAATATGAAATCCCACATAATCTCTTCTTCTCCTATCTCCAAATCAAACATTTCTTTAGTTCCAAATCACCGTCTTTGTCCCTGGAATAACCTACGGCATTCGAATTACTATGTGCCCAAGGCCCATACCAACCCAGCCTCATTTCTTCAATATTTAAAATTCTCCATGAGTCTCCTACACTTACAGAGACCTCCCATGGCAATATGCTAAAATGGGCAAAATCTGGGACTCAATTTCTAAATCCTCCCGATGTGTGGAGCAGAAAGAGACAGCCTACAAAATACTTTTATTCTGATACAGGACCCCAGAAGTCCTTCATAAATATAATCCCTTTGACTGCCAGTTTTGTGGGAGATGTTCTAAGCATACTGGAACACACTACCATTTTTTTTAGGAGTGCCCTGGGATTCAACCTTTTTGGTACTCTGTGCAGTCCCCTCTTACGAGATCTATTCAAAATGGATTTTCCTCTAAACCCAGTTAACTACTTGCTGGGCCTCCCAGTGCGAGGGATTTCTAAACATGTTAGAAAGTTGATGACTTTTATTTTATTAGCCGCCAAAAGAGTGATACCTAATTGCTGGCTATCTCCTAATACTCCTTTGCAGTCCCAACCGCTACAAACTATCGCTCAAATACATAGAATGGAACACCTGACAGCAACTATTCACGATACCCTACCCAAATTTTCAAAGGTCTGGGACTTGTGGGATAGCTCCAGATATAATCCAGAAGCAACTTCCCACACCTCTGAAGAATATTTACCCTCCCAGTGAAGCCATCTTATGAATTCTTGTTATTTTTACTGTTACAACAACTACGGTGCCAGCTCCCATGGTGTATCCCCTCTCAACTCCCTTCTTTCTGCAGCCCCTACTCCTCCCTCTGATATGTTCCATAGTTGATATTATTTGATATATTGCCTCACCCTATTAACCAGTTGATAGAGCCATAGTAGGTTACTGAGAAAATTCCCTCACATACGTAAAAGGCTCTAAAGGCTTAAAAAAGGTCAATTTTTATCTAATGTTTTCTTTTGTTTATGTTTTTTTCTTATTCTGTAAACCTAAGATATACTGAAATGTACTACTATGTACTTTTCCCATCTGTACTGCTATGTTTCTCAAATGTATATCTTTGACTGATATTTGTACTACCTTGAAAACTAATAAATATACAATTACAAAAAAAAAGTGGAACTATGGCGATCCATACTCACCTTTCCAAAGGTCCCTCACCGGCATCTGTGTGAGGTTTTTTGGCCATCTTCATTGGCCAGCATGGGGTGACGTCATGCGCAGGAGCTGGTCATTCCAGTGCATATTGATTGGGCCGATCGCTGTAAGCTGAGCTGGCCGTGTGCAGCTCAGCTTACATTCCGCGGATTGGTGTGAGCAAGCAGATAGTTGTAGGGTTGCCACATCATCCCTTTAATCCAGGACACATATGAATTACACAGGTTCTGTAGCTGATTAAGCTGGTAATTAAACTCACTTGGGGCCTTATCTGCATTAATTTAGCCACAGAACCTGTGTAATTCATATGTGTCCTGGATTAAAGGGATGATGTGGCAACCCTAGATAGTTGTAGTTTATTGCAGAAGAGACATTGCATCTTCTGCAATAAAAAGCCTGTCTTAGAACCATTACATACATGTTTAGATCTAGCCAGCGAGCCAGAAACACAAAAATAGAGATAGATAGATAGATAGATAGATAGATAGATAGATAGATAGATAGATAGATAGATAGATAGATAGATAGATAGACTGACTGTGAATGCATTTGTAAGGACAAACACACAAGTGTGCAAGTGTTCATTTCTCATGAGACGCAGGTTCAGGCCTTTCCAGGAATGGGTCACAAAGATGTTTGCGAACAAAGAACAGCATTTACAGATGTACAATAAGAAAAAAAGGCAACCTGGGAACAGTATAAAAACACATGTAAGCATTAAGGTTGCTAAGGAATTGTAATCAGCTTACAGTAACTTTAGACCTATATTCCGCTGGACTCTGAAAAGGGCAACAAAAAATACTCCCATAGGTGCAAAAGAACTTTCAAAGCTCCATTGCTTTAAGGTGAAGAGTTGATCATTCTGCAACAGCTGTGCTCAGGATTTCATCGAGAAGCATACACACCAGAAACAAAACAACTAAAATTTTATTGCTATGTTTTTATTTGCCTAAAGTAATTTTACCACAGGGACTAAACCAATAAATTTTACATAGCTGTTGCTAAAGATGAGCGAATGCCTTAAAATCTGCTTTGTCAGTGATTTGCCCAATCTGTTTCTTTTATCCCCTTTTTGGTGTAATAATTTACTGTGGATTTTGCATTTTCTCACAATGGGTTTTAAATGGTTCAAAACAGGTTTTTCCCTAAGAAACATTACCTATTAAGTTTCAGTAACTGTATTTTTTTCCTGAGAACCATCTTGGTGTGCAAATAAAAGAAAAATGACAGTAGTGTGTTTTGCTAAGACCCATTTCACACATTTTTTAAGGCGTTGTGGTGCTAAAAATAGCGGCAGTACGGCGCCTGAAAAACTCCGCCTCCATTCTCCCCATTGTGAAAGCCAGTGCTTTCACACTGGGGCGGTGCACTTGCAGGACATGAAAAAAAGTCCTGCAAGCCGCATCTTTGGGGCGTTACGCTGAGCGGTGTATACACCACCCCCTCCATTGTAATCAATGGGCGCCACTTCCGAAGTGGGTGAACACCGAGCTTTTTAACCCCATGTTAACCCCCACTTGGGGATTAGAAGTGCCCCGCTCCTGACAGCATAGCAGCGCCGCTATAATATCGCTAAATGTAGTGGCGCTTTACCGCTATCACCCCCCCGCTCCAGTGTGAAAGGGGCCTAAGGGCAGCGGAGTCTTTCAGATTCAGTTAACACAAGGGCGATCCGACTTCAGGCACGACTTTTTAGCCGATTTGAACACGACCTCAGCGTGACTTTGGGCGACTTGCAACGCGACTTAAAGTGTCCTCCATGCCAGGTGACTTTCCTGTGGCCAATCAGAGAATATAGCTCTTCTGACATCATCCCTTTTACCTGGATAAATTATTTTCTTTTTCCTGTAAAGTCGCTTCAATATAGATGGGGATCCGACCTGGAGGTGACTTCCATTGAATTCTATGGGCACAAGTCGGATAGAAGTCACCTTGAAGAAATACAGGAACCTTTTCTGTCGGAGCGACTTCAGTAGTGTACATTAAGACGGCTCTGATTCACTTCAATGGGATTTCTTATGTCAAGTGACTTGGGTGACAAAAGTCGCATCCCAAGTCGCTGTAGTGTGAACCGGCTCTTAATGTACAGACAGGGAGGCTAACAACAACAAAACAGACTGAGTTCATACTGTTATGCTACGGTAAAACATGCCTCATTCTTAAAGTGTCAGTAAACTCAAAAATATATATTACCTCAATGACTCCCAACTTTCCCTGTGCTCAGGGTTTTGTTAACAAATAGATTACTACATGGTAATTACCTGGCGATACTGTCAGTTCATAGTACAGCCTTCTTCTCAGTGACAACGCTATAGCAGCCAATACAGTCGTCTGTGTTGTCACACACTCTGATCATGCTTTATTTTAGGAAGGCATCCACTTCCTCTTAGATTTCTAGCTGCCCCCATACGAGACACTCTTGCACATCTTGCAGGGCAACTACATCAACTTAATTGACATGGGAGCATTTCCTCCTTTCTCTAATTATTATTATTATTATACAGGATTTATATAGCGCCAACAATTTACGCAGCGCTTTACAACTTGAGGTAGACAGTACAAATACAATACACTTAATACAGTAGGAATTAGAGGGCCCTGCTCGTTAGAGCTTACAATCTAAAAGGGAAGTTCAAGAGATACAAGAGGTAATAACTGTGGGGGATGTGCTAATAGAGAAGATAAATTACAGTTGTTCGGTGGGAGCCAGATAGGCTTCTCTGAAGAGATAGGTTTTCAGGGATCGTCTGAAGGTGGACAAACTAGGAGAAAGTCGGACAGATTGGGGTAGAGCATTCCAGAGGATGGGAGAGGCTCTGGAGAAGTCCTGGAAGCGAGCATGGGATGAGGTGACAAGGGAGCTGGAGAGCAGGAGGTCTTGGGAGGAGCGAAGAGATCGATTTGGTTGGTATTTTGAGACCAGGTTAGTGATGTAGCTGGGGGCCAGGTTGTGAATTGATTTATAAGTTATTGTTAGGATCTTGAATTTAATACGTTGGTTGAGTGGCAGCCAATGTAGGGATTGACATAGGGGTGTAGCAGATGCCGAACGGTTTTTAAGGTGGACGAGCCTGGCGGCAGCGTTCATAATGGACTGAAGTGGGGATAGATTATTTAGAGGTAAGCCAGTGAGGAGGGAGTTGCAGTAGTTGAGGCGAGAAATGACCAGGGAGTGGATTAGTAGCTTTGTGGCGTCATCGGTTAAGAAGGGGCGTATCTTGGAGATGTTGCAGAGGTTGAGGCGGCAAATTTTGGATAGCGATTGTATGTGGGGCTGAAAGGTTAATTGGGAGTCTAGGATTACACCTAGGACCTTGGCGTGGGGGGACGGGTTGATAGTTGAGCCATTGATTTTGACAGAGAAATCTGGGGAAGTGGTACGTGGGGGAGGAAATATCATAAGCTCAGTTTTGGATAGGTTGAGTTTGAGGAAGTGATTTGACATCCAAGCTGATATGTCTATCAGTAAGTTTGTGATGCGTGAGGAGACAGATGGAGAGATCTGGGGGGTTGAGAGGTAGATTTGTGTGTCATCAGCATACAGATGATACTGAAAGCCATGGGAGGCAATCAGCTGACCCAGGGAGGAGGTGTAGATTGAGAAAAGGAGAGGTCCAAGAACAGAACCTTGGGGGACACCGACAGAAAAGGGAAGATGAGAGGAGGAAGCAGAGTTGTAGGTGACACTGAAGGAGCGGTGGGATAGGTACAATGAGAACCAGCTTAGAGTACAGTCACGGAGACCAAAGGCATGGAGTTTTTTGAGGAGGAGGGGGTGGTCCACTGTGTCAAAGGCAGCAGAAAGGTCCAGGAGTAGTAATACAGAATAGTGTCCGTTGGTTTTAGAAGTTATTAGGTCATTAGTGAGTTTAAGGAGAGCAGTTTCTGTAGAAAGCTGAGGGCGAAATCCATACTGAATGGGATCAAGAATTTTGTTCGTGGTCAGATGGTCACTCAGTCGGTTGTAGACCAGTCTTTCGAGGAGTTTGGAGGCGAAGGGGAGTAAGGAGATGGGGCGTAGGTTGTTAATATTGGTGGGGTCCAGTGAGGGTTTTTTAAGGATTGGTGTGACTAGGGCATGTTTTAGAGCGTTTGGGAAAATGCCAGAGGAGAGGGAAAGGTTGAAAATATGAGAATGTAGAATTGAGTCGGAGGGTGAGCGTAGCATTCGAGAGGGAGCAGGATCCAAGGGGCAGGTGGTTAGATGGGTGTTCAATAGAAGTTTAGCAACTTCACTAATACTGGCAGGGGTGAATGTGGAAAGTAGTGATTGTATCTGTGGACATGGGGTGTTGAGTGGGGGTGGTTTGTGTGCATTGGAGATTTCCTCATGAATGTTATCAATCTTAGTTTTAAAGTGATTGGCAATCTCCTGGGCAGTGAGAGTATTAGAGGGTGGAGGTAGTGGAGGACGGAGTAGAGTGTTAAAGGTCGAGAAGAGTTGACGGGGACTGGTTGATAATGTGTTAATGAGTGTGATAAAGTAGGTCTGTTTGGCAGTGTGGAGGCAGGAATAGTATTTTAGGAGGGCAGATTTGTAATGTTTGAAGTCTTCTTGAAGTCTTCTTGGAGCTTAGTCTTACGCCACAGACGCTCAAGAGCGCGGCTATGTTTTCTAAGACTTCTGGTGTTGTCCGTTTGCCAGGGTTGTAGGGGCCGGGGCCTGAGTCTGCTTGTAGTAAGGGGGGCGAGCTTGTCTAGGGAGGATGACAGTGAGTTATTGTAGACAAGTGTGGCTAGGTTGGGGCAGGACAAGGGTGAGATTTTGTCATAGAGGTGTTCATTAGCAGAGTGGAGAAGAGAAGGGTTGAGGTGGCGAAGGTTTCTACGGGTAACTGTTCGGCGGTTAGAGGGAGAGGAGGTGCAAGACAGTGAAAGGGTGAAACTAATAAGGTGGTGATCAGAGAGTGGGAGAGGATTGTTGGTAAGGTTGCACGGAGTGCACAGATAGGAGAAGACAAGGTCTAGGGTGTTGCCGTTGAAGTGGGTAGGAGTCTGTATCCATTGCTTCAGGTCAAAAGATGAGGTTA
>BLSH010139742.1:31636-48871 GCA_018402905.1 Glandirana rugosa
GAAATTCGTGTGGTTTTTTCCACGTACATGATAGAAAGAAATTATGTCGTGTGTTCTTACGCAAAGGTGATTGTTCCACACAACCCCACGGTAATATCATGTACATTTGGGTAAACGTGTACTAGTGTGAATTATTTCACGTGTTGTCGTAATTTTTCTACATATAACATAGATACCTTAATAATATTTTGGTCCAAAAACTATGAAACATGGAACGAGTGCACTAGTTGTGAGAGAATTTGAGTATTTATCTTGTCATTGTGACGCGAGGAATAATTGTTTATATATTTCACTAATTTTTACCTTTATTTCGTCATAGCTGATCTTCGGAGTTTTTTATATATTTATAGCAGCTGCTTTATTTCCATTTTTAATCACTTTATATATTTGTTAATAAGGAGCGCAGTGTTACTGTTCTATTTATGAGTTTAAGAGAGTGTTGATCACGTGAGCAAGGTACAAAGTATCAAAAACCTGGTTTTATAATAATTCCATAGATACAATATACATCTTTTTAATGCTGTTGTGCACTTTATTAAGTGTGATCATGTGCAAATGGGTTTACATGTACTATAATGGCACCCCAACACACCTTGTTAGTGGAAACGCATTCTTGTGTGCTGTATTAAAGAAAGATAGTACATGCACCTTTTTTGGTGTGCTTAAAGGCCCATACACATAGTACAATAATTGGCCAACAACGGTTGTCCAACAGCCTGTTGTCCGATAATCCGACCGTTAGTATGCACGATCCAACAGCCAATTCCCAATTGTTGGCCAACAGAAGTTGGCTGACAAGACTAGAAAACTTTTGTTGGCCAACGAATCCAGGAAGTGTTCGGTCGCGTAAACCTGTGTTCGTAATTCACAAATCACATTCACCTGAACTTCCTCGTTATACGCTCGTAACACGTCACTATGTTCGGCTTTGTTGGCCAATTACTTGACTACCGTCAGTATGCTAAACAAAACCGCCAACAGCCAATTTGGACAAAAGTTGGACGTTCGGTTGTCCAACAATCTGCGCGTGTGTACGAGGCTTTAGTGTGTTAAGCAGCCCACCCAAATAAATGAGCTGCATTAGTGCAAAGTGTGATAACTTGCATGCATTACCACCACATAGATTTGTGAACCCAGCCTAGATGCTACATGGATTAAGACTACAAGCCTACAAGTCATGCTACTGAGAGAGTAAGCAATTGATGGTACCCATTTCCTTAGTCTGGATATATGATTTTTAGGAGCAGCAATTAACTGCTATACAAATGGCTCAAGTAAGCTACAAAAGCAGCATGTAGTAGTGAGCAATCTCGCATGGTCAAACAATAGTCCAGTCATGTGCAAATGATTGCCACAGGATGCTACTGCACATTACTTGTGTAGCTTACTTCCTGGGGGAACATTTGTTCTATCTATCACTCCTAGTGATTATTGCTAGCAATTTTATTAAAACAGTTGCGCTACTAAAATTTTCCTGTCTAGCTCTAGCTTAATGAGGTGACTGCCTGCAAATATTAAAATATATGTTTGAGCAAGAAAAAAAAAAGAAATGCAATTTTAATTAAATTTTATTTTATTGTATCATTGTGTGCATACAATTATTTACATTTTTTTTTCTATCGTAATTATTCCTTTTCCTATTTTGGTTATTTTCTTTTTCGTTTGTTTGTTGTGTTTTTGGTCCCTCGTGCATTCATGCTAGGTCTCTTCTGGCACTTGTCAATTAATCTTGTCTGTCCCCTATCCTCTTTTATGAGTGGCACAGTAGCCTTTCTTTAGTAAGGATTTTTCGCTTTGCCTTTTACCATTTGACTATATGTTGGTCTGCATGTGTTCCACCGGATATGGGTTGTGAAGCCTGTGTGGACACTTTGTCGTGGGACTCTTGGCAAGGTGCAGTGCTTTTGCTGTGTGCCCTTGGGGGCGCATGTTGGGGTGTGCTCTGGGGATCGTGCTGCACTTTCTCCAGACATGCACGGAGCAGAGAAGGAACAAATCAGTGGAGGACATACGTGACAGGGTGGAGAGGGAACCAGTAACAGTAGGTTATATTGTAAAGGATTGGTTAGCATGGTAGTCCTTACCTGGTAGGCTTGGGGGACGGTGTGACAGGGTGGAGCTGGTAGTGTACAGAGGTGGAGAGGAGGGACATAGCAGTCACAGTCCAGAAATCAGTGGAACAACATTCCGCCCGCCCTAATGGTTGCATATAGTGGGTAATGTTTATTGTTTATTGGCGGTTTTGGGGTCCTTGACAGAGGTATAAAAAGTATGGTCATTTGGATAATGGGGGGAACCATCTAAGGTATGGTATCCTCAAGTGAAAAGGGTTCACTTTATAGTGACCGGGTGGCTGAGTGGGGTTGACACTCGGCTATATGGTGCCTCAAATACAAACATTTTGAGTATTGGTGTCGTCAAGGATCTTAAAGCAGTATTCTGTTTTAATGTGTTTGTTATTAAAGTTATTTTGTTTAAATAAAAGTCTGAGTGCAGCCATTTTACCCCATTTAGGTGTGGTGTGGTTTTTTAAGGTTTGGGAAGGTATTGGTGGGGTGGTATAAAGGGGTATGCTGGTAGTAGGGTGAGCTCTGATCTACCCAAGTCATGTGCTCCGGTCTCGGATGCATCAGGTGTTGGTGGATGTCCTGTGATGTTGTGCCCTGTGTTCTGTTCTCGCTCCACTCCCCCCATTTTTTTCCTGGTTTGTGGGCCACTTTGGAATGCACTTTGGAGTGCGGTGGCCATCTTGGATGACGTGGGTGTACGTCACTTCCGCCGTTCGGACAGATTGGCGAGATGACGCACGTGGACTTACATGGCGAAGGCCATGAGTAAGCGGCCATTTTGTCTCACACGTGCACATTTATGTCATTAGGGAGGGGACCTGAGGATCTGCCCAGCTTCCTTTCAGTCAGCCCCTTTTTCCTATTTAGGGGACCAGCCGTAGTAGGATTTCCTGCTGGAGCATTGGGTCCTTAGGAGACCCAGACACACCTCTCTGGACAGACTCCCTTGTGGGGTAGTTTTGATAACTATCCTGGGACTATCACCACATATGCTGATGTTTTATTATTATTATTTTTTATTTAGTCTGGATTTGAAACTCTCCTGTGCTTTTATTGGCTCTTTTCTGGCTTTTTGAAGGCTGTGGAGTGTCTATTCTGGCATTCTATGATAAAGGTCAGTTGCAATTTGTTATGATAACTACATCAGTACTCTGATCACCTTGATTACTGGCCCCAATTATATATTGGAGTGATATCATTCGCTTATCCATTTTATCCCCAGCATGCAAGCCTGTGTTTTGTTTCTATTTTACCCTCTGTTGTTTTTTTCTCTTTGTAGAGTATACCTGATATCTGGTGTGATTATCAGCTCTTCCCCATGTGCATGGGTTGGTGTCCTTGAGTTAGGTCCTGTCGATAGTCTCCCCTTAGCCTAAGTCCACCAGATGTACCCAAAAGGTATCATTCATTTTTTTAATTAATTAATTAATTTATTTATTTTTCTTTCTTTATTATCTTTTCCTCCCCCCCCCTTTTTCCCCCTTTTTTTCTGCTTTTCCCTATACGTCATGGGACAGGGTAAGCTGTTTCATATGTTTATATGCAATGTATGTGATATATATTTATTGTACTTATACTGCTTATGAATACTAGTTATGTCCAGTCAGATGATGAGATGGAAGCCCAGAAGAAGCGGTCTATACAGCGACACATGTAGGCAAGCTCTATGCAAAATCTGACTGTCCCTCCTCATACCTGATTTTTTATATATGTGGGCCTTTTGTTGCCTTGTGGATGTTGTGTCCTTTTTTAAATATCTTCTGTAACAAAAACCTCTTTTTTTATATGGAAAAAATGTGTATCTTTGATGACTTCTGTATACATCAAGAGGTCATCGCTAAACACCCATTTTTTGTGCACCTTCTAAAAAAAAAGAAGCATATTCAGTACATCTCTATAATACATGCACAGTGCCTGTGTTTTCTACCTTTAAAAATGCTACAGGCACTGGAAAATACCTCCCAGAAATCCAGTGTAGGCTTCAAGTGATTGTAAAGAAAACAAATTCCCAATCCTCATCTTCTCAGGTCCCCCGTCGGGCGCTCAGGGCCCCTCCTCCTTGCCGAGTTCCCCCATAGCATGCCACTTGCTATTGGGGCACTAGTGCGTGTTTGCTCCCAAGCCAGCTCTCTGTGCCCATAAGACACAGAGAGCACGGCTCGGCCCCGCCCCCCACTCCCGCCTCACTTGCTGTGATGGACAGCAATGGGAGCCAATGGCTCCTGCTGCTGCATCTCAGCCAATCATAAGGGAGAGACCCGGTAGAGCCCCGGATCTCGAGCACATCTCTGGATCGAGATTGTGCTTAGGTAAGTCTTAGGGGGGCTGAGGGGGGATGCTGCACACTGAAGGTTTTTTACCTTCATGCATAATGCATGAAGGTAAAAGATGTTCAGCCATTGCAACCACTTTAACTTACTGTTTGGGATCATAACACAGTTTTTTTCTGCACTGAAATCCCAACCATTGGTGTCAGTCCTGCCTGCTGGACTAAAAAATTCCACCTATCCCTCACTCATCTCTGTTCCTGTCCACATGCATACACCGATTTCTTTCCTAGCAAAACAATGCTGTTGGCTTGACTCCCAAGACACATAATTCTGGTGGGCATGCCTACGTCAACAGAAGCTTTCAGCAGCTGCATCTGCAAGAATTTTACAAGCCCGGTGATGATATCACAAGGAGTAATAAAAGCTGTCTTTTACTACACGAACACGGTAAAAAAAAAATCATGCTTGGACATGCTCTAGAGGTGAAGAGGAAGGTTTAGAGCAGGGTTTCTCAACCAGGGTTCCGTGGAACCCTAGGGTTCCTCCAGAGGTTACTAGGGGTTCCTTGAGCAATGGTCAATTTCTACCTCTCAGATAAATGACAATGACATCATTGATCATTTTAGCTATATGTAAGGGGGTAATTCTTCCCAATGACCACAAGTGTAAGGAGCATTCTTCCCATTGACCATCACACAAATGCATCATGAGTTGTAGATTTTTAATTTTTAGCAGGGGTTCCCCGAGACCGGAGAACTATTTCAAGGGTCCCTCGGTGTTGAAAAGGTTGAGAAAGGCTGTTACATTTGGGTAATTCCTGGACATACTCTTTAAGGGCAGAAACACACTTTTGCCATGCAGTGCATTGTGTGCTTTAGCACGTTGTCATTCATTTTGAATGGCAACCCTAAGACAAAGCATTGCAGTGAGCCACAACACATGGTAAAAGACTGCCACGTATTGTAGTGCACTGTGTCAGAAAAATGATGCATGTACTTTTTTTTCAGTTAGCAAAGATTTCAAAATCAATGGGCCTCTTTAACAAACACACAAGTGACACAAGTGACACAAGTGACACAATGCAGTATAATGGCAAATGAATGTGGATGGGCCCTGAATACCTGGAAAGACATTAAATTCCCCTGCGTAGCTCCACCTGAAGGGCCCTTTTATACCTATACACATGCAGTAACGTGTGTGTAATGTATCTGACACATGTTTCTGTGTGCTTCTTTATTTGAATTTTAAACACATGATTTTTGTTCATCTGTTACATTTTAATATGCCAAGACTCAATGAGAAAACTGATTTTTATGATCCATCCTTATACGTCTGTGGAATAACATGCAAAGCTACACAGTTATTCTTGTTGGCCAAGAGCAGCAAACTAAAAATAATAAGTGTTTTGAGGTCTCAGCGCTCAGTTTACAGGAACAATAAGAAAAAAAGGTGGGGGCGATTTTCACAGTTTAGGGATTACGAAGCACAGACAGAACAAGCAGGAAACTATATATATTGTGTTTTCTCTTTCTCTGTCACTTTCAGATTCCCCCCAGTCCCTACTCTAACCCTTGGTGACCAAGGCATTCAATCTGGCCCTTCTTACTGAAAATTTTGCAGTTTGTTGAAAATGGTCATAAAATATATAATTGCTAAACAATATATTTATAAGGTTATGTCAATCTGCAGCATCCAATTTTCTAAACTGACAAAAAGTTGAAAATATTACTGTGTTTTCCTGAAAATAAGCTGTACCCCGAAAATAGGACCTATCGTGATTTTCGGGGATGGCTGCAATATAAGCCCTGCCCCAAAAATAAGCCCTACTTAAATTCCTTGTAAAAACATGTAATCTGTTTTGTAAAAAAGATTATATAATGTGCAGTGTGTCTCCTTGTGTAATTTTATTGTGGAAAATACCTTATTTTCAGCACCACTGGGCGCTCACGTGATCCGCCAGAGATCTTCTCTCCTCCCGGCTGGCGTCAGCAGCCCCTCCCTCTGCAGTGCTCTGAGCAGGGCTGATGTCAGCGGGGATCTTAGCCCCTCCCTCTGCAGTGCTCAGAGCGGGGAAGAAGAGCTCCGGCGGGTCACGTGAGCGCCCAGCGGCACTGTAAATAAGGTATTTTCCACAATAAATTTAAACAAAGACACACATTGCACATTATATAATCTTTTTACAGAACGGATTACATCATTTTACAAGGACTTTAACTAAGGTTTTGGGATAACAGAATTTCATAGTGCTGACAGGGGACACAGGAACGTTTTTAAAAACATTTTATTGTTTTATTCCAGGTTTTTTAGAACATAGAGAGGGGTAAATGACACAGCACAAGTAAATGTAGATTACTGTACATACCATAAATAAATAAGACATACACTGAAAATAAGCCCTAGTGTGTTTTTGTGGGCAAAATTAATATAAGACCCGGTCTTATTTCTGGGCATACACGGTATTTGCTAGTAAGCATGACACACAACTCTGTGCAGTGTCCATGCACACATCACCTCTCCCGGCAACATTCCCTGTAATTAGTTCACTAGTATCACTAAGGTTCATTTCACACAGGCTATCCAATCAGCTCCTCTTGTCAGTTTTTCAGGCGGACCTGATCGGACCCTGCATTGTCCTCTATGGAGCGGCGGTTGTCAGCAGACACATCATGTTTGCTGACACCCATTGCAATCTGATCCTGTCCGCCAAAAACAAATGGTGGTCCTATTATCCCTCCGTCCAGTGGATCAGATCAGATGGCATTGAATGGTGGTCCATTTCCATCTGATTGCCCCATAGAGGAGAGTGGGATTGTGTCCATATCCGCTCTGAACAGTGAGCAGAGACCGACCTGTCATCCGCCTGCTCAGCGGGAATCAATGGGGAGATTCCCCGCTGAGCATGTGGATCCTGCATAGTGGAGGACCTAAAGGTTTTTATCTTGTTACAATCACTGAGAGTGGTAATGTGATTATAGCAGGTAAGCCTGTCTACGTAGCACTCAGGAAGTAGGAAATGATAGCTGTGCATGTGTCAATTTCATCAGAGTAAAACTCTTAGGGTTGGTTCATACCAGAGCGTGGTGCAAGAAAGGTGCATTCCATGTGTGTTTTCTGAACCGCATTCAAACGCATGTGGGTGGCAGTTTATTGTTATGGCACCCCAAATGCAGTGCATTTGCGGGCACCAAACTGCATGGTACCACTGTACAATGCAATTTGGTACAGCGTGTTTGTAACCACTTCACCCCGGAAGGATTTCCCATGTTAGGACCAGAGCACTTTTTGTGATTCGGCACTGCGTCACTTTAACTGACAATTGCGCGGTTGTGCGATGTTGTACTCAAACAAAATGTGCGTCCTTATTTTTCCACAAATAGAGCTTTCTTTTGGTGGTATTTGATTAACTCTGCATCATTTCTGATCACCGCTATAAACAAAAAAAGAACGACAATTTTGCAAAAAAAACAATATTTCTTACTTTTTGCTAAAATACTGTACAAATCCCAAAAAAATATATAAAAAAAAAAGTATTCATCGGTTTTGGCCAATTTATATTCTTCCCCAAAATCGCAATCAGTGTTTATTGATTGGTTTGCACAAAAGTTGCCGCGTTTACAAATTAGGAGAATTCATTTCTGGCTTTTTTACTATTTTTTTTTTTTATACTGGTAATGTGCGGTTTTTATCGGGACTTTGATATTGGGGCAGACATGTTGGACATTTTTGCCGCGGGCACGAGAGCGCAGCAGTAAATATACACGAGCCTGTCGGGAACCGGTTAAAGTGTGAGTGCTAGTACTACTAGCACTACTTTTTGTGCAGTCTGGTGCCGCTTGCAGCCTATTCAAATGAATGGGCTGTCAAAATGCACAACATGAGAATGGACGTGGGAATCACATGGGAACCTGTATGTCAAATGATCATGTTCCCGGAAAAGATTTTTTTTAACCAATATGGAGTCACATTTTAAAATCTGCTCCTTCTGTGTGTGATAATGGTAAATCAACATTAACTACAAAAGCAAGAAATCCACATCAACAGTGGCGTATCATCCATGGGTGCAGGGTGTTCACTGAACACGGGCCCTGAGGGGTGAGGGGGCCCACAGTGCTCTGACCAACACTGCACATAAGGATGATCTGTCCCTGGTTGACAGCTGGGGATTATCGGTGCACTGTGGGCTTGCACACGGGTCCACTAATTTCATGATACACCCCTGCACATCAAGCTATACCAGTAATAACGTGTACCATTGGGCCTTGGAGGAATTGCGCCAGAACTCTCAAACGTCGCAAAAGTTCGGACTCCCATCACGAACCCTATTAAAGTCTATGGGACCCGAACTTAAAAAACTTGAAAAAAGTCACCAGGACGTGTCGTAATTGACAAGAAATGCATTGAAGCCACACCAGTGATTGCAAATCTGATTTGGCTCCTTTGGCTTGATCGTACACGGCTTTGAAGCGCACGCTGCAGTGAGAGTGACAAGTCCCATCTAGTTGCATGCTGTATATGTGAGTGCTGACATACAAGCACCACAAAATGTGAGTTCAACTATTTATGTTTTTTATGTACTGGTTTTACCAATAAAGCAGTGTTATGCTATGGAAGCTCTTCTGTTTGTATACCCTGCATATCTGTCCACTGATTACTGTATAAATGTCATTGGCAGTGAAGGGGTTAACCTGCAGGGGGCAGTGAAGGGGTTAACTGTGTTCCCTACATGTGTTCTAACTGTGTGGGGGCGGGGCTGGCCGGGACATAACATATCTAACTGATCCCAGTGACAGGGATCAGTAGATCTGCTATGTCCCCATTCACAGAATGCCCGTTCTGCAGCTCTGACAGGCGATTGCGGGTCACGAGCGGACATTGAGTCAGCCCGGCCCACGGGCACACCCATGCAGCGTGCAGCGGCCACACGCACGCCGCTGCCGCCTGTGAGTGCGCGCCGGGAGCGGGACATCCACCCGGAAGTTGAGATCCCTGCTGTAGCCGTCTTTCAGCTATAGCGCGGATCTGAAGGGGTTAAAATGGTGCTTTGGGTTAGCGCCAATCACTCCTATATATTTTTTATTCTTTCAATTTTACACTTAGGTATATACTTAAGGAGGAGTGGGCTGCTTGACCATATGAAATTAATTTATTTAAATTCAAGATCACTCTGGTTTGGCGCCACTCCCTGTTCACATACACCTTATACTAGAGTCAACTTGGCAATACTCTGCGGCTGGGGGAGCATGACTGCCAATTTGTTGTTTATCAGTGTTCTCCCCTCTCTGTAGGCTCCTGTTACTCCCTTCCTCTACATCAAGTCCAACATCAGAATCAAGTAATGTCTGTGCATCCTCAAGAAGTAAGTGGCTGACGCTGTGTTCAAATAATTCAGCTGACTCCGCCAGTCCACCACCTCCTCTGCATGCTGTGGCTGGATAGCATGGGCAACTAAACACCACCAGTGGTCAGGTGCAAGGCTTCGTCCAATTAGGGCCCTTAAATGCACTGTGCAGCGCAGAGCGCAACGCAAATTCGGGTGTCCGCCGAATGGGTGAACAGGCAATGTTGGAGCTGAGCAAACGTTCACCCAACCGTTCACCCAACTCTAATCCTTACATATACCCAGTGAAGTGACTGGCCTCAGGTGATACACAGAAATTAAACAAATCCTTCTACCTCTGTTGCACCTGTTTAGCTTCAGTCTCTCTTTACATCTGTTCAAAGTCAAGAATTTATAAAGCTTGTCTGAGCTGTCAGAGAAAAGAGAGCAAAAGCTGAAATTACACTCTCCAGAGCTCAGTGGGGAGAGTTCCGAGAGCTGATTGGAGAGAAGGAACACCCCACACACAGCACACAAGAACAGAGATGAGGCTGTCAATCTGCTGGAGATCCCTTCACTGTCAACATTTTTTCTTTTGGTGTCCGAAAAACTTGTCAGAACTGATTCATAGCAGAGGAACAAGCAGCAGACTGAAATGACACTTAGTGCTCTAGATTGAGACAAGTACACACTATAGAGGGATATGCTCTGTTCATATTTCATGCCTGAGGTTTACAACCACTTTAAGGACTCTTGCAAACAGGATCCTAAGCCCCTCCCAGTGCCAACACCCCCTCACCCCCACCTGTGCAGCCCAGATGATGCGTACAACCCCCTATAGACACGAATGGTTGCTCGCATCTGTACTCTGGGTATATGGCGTTACGCAACAAAATAGGGGTATAGCATGTGGCATATGCAATAATAGAACATTTTCTATTTTTTGAATATGCCCATATGCTATACTCATGTTTACATTAGGGTTTATGTTGTATGGGCTCAGGCGCCCATGCTCAAGAGCTCTAACGTAGGGACTGCAGCTGGTAGAATAACAGAGTCAAGAAACAAGAAAAAAATAGTGAACTTCCTCTGTTGGTTCAAGATAGTCCAAGCACCTGCTGAGGATCCCATACTAAGATTTAACCTCAGGACTCCTGTTACTTGTAACTTACTGTTATGTGAATCTGAGTTTATCCATTATTTAGTTTTTGTTATTGCCTATGCACATATGTCTCATGTGATAAATTCTCATCTGAGTAAATGGCCAAGTTCAGTTAATCCCCCTAATTTCTCCCAGTAAGATTATATAAGTAAGAGTATATAAGATTCTTTCCTTTATATCTGTTTTGAATCTACTGGTTCCTCATTTTGTTAATGTCTTTATTTATGACCATGCAGCACGTTATATATTTTATACTCAGTCTTAATTTCTGTATTATGTTCATTATTATTGGCCATTCTATCAATCTGTTATGTGGGGGAATTCATCTGCAATTAAAACCCAATTGAACTTTCAGTCTAAGGTCTGGTTCACACTGGTGCCTCATATGCTCCAACTTTGGGAGCACATGTCGCATGCCGTGTATAAATCAATGGTCCCCTATAATAGCCGTCTTAACTGGTCCAACTTGTGTCGGTCCAACTTTGAAAAAGGTTCCTGCATTACTTTGGTCTGACTTGAGCACAATTTCAGCCCAATGATTTGAATGTAAGTCACATCCAAGTTGGATCACCATCTTAACTTTTGAGGGGAAACCCCACGTCCAAAAAAAAGTGGGATCACCCCAAAATTCATACCAGACCCTTATCCAAGCAGGCAGCCCACCAGGTCAAGAACAGAGGGGGGCGAGCGAGTGCCCCCCCTCCTGGACCATACCAGGCCACATGCCCTAGACATGGGGGGTGGGTGCTTTGGGGCAGGGGGGCTATGTTCCCCCCACCCCAAAGAACCTTGTCCCCATGTTGATGGGGGACAAGGGCCTCTTTCGGAAAACCCTGGGCAGTGGTTGTGGGGGTCTGCGGGCAGGTAGCTTATTGGAACTGATTTACGCAAAAAAGTGTCAAAAATAAATAAAAGCAGTACACAGGTTTTTGACAAAGTAATTTATTAAAAATGAAGAATGTCCCCCATTGTAGCTCCAACATGTCTTTTTTCTCTGGTGATGTCTTCTTCCTCCGGTCCTTTTCCCTCCGGTGATGTCTTTTTCCTCCAGTTCTTCTCCCTCCGCTGATGTCCTCTTCCTCTGGTTCTTCCTTCGGTCCTTCTCCCTCTGCTGTCTTCTTCCTCTTGTTCTTCTCCCAGTTCTTCTCCCTCCACTGATGTCTTCTCCCAAGTTGGCTCCTGCTGTTGTGTTAGCTCCAGTGTGTGCCATTACTTATATAGCCATGGAGCGTGGCCATCCAGTGATGTCCTCTGGAGACCCTGCCCCCTTGCGACGGGCATGGTGGGATGATGGCACGATGATAGGCTGATATTCCATGATGGAATGATGATATGTCAGCTCCATAATTCCACATTCCATAACTACATAGTCAGGTTGAAAAAAGACACAAGTCCATCTAGTTCAACCAATGGTTCATTCCAGATGCACACAGAAGTTGTTCAATGCCTTACAGTTTGTTCTCTTTCTAAAACAGCCACAGCCTGAGTAGAAATGCCTGTCCCCTACCAGCAGCTAAAGAGTGGGACCTATGCTTTTTCAGGGGAAGCTGTGCTCTCATTGCAGAGGTCCGACACACTCCCAGCTGAGTCAGAGCTCTGCAAGATTTAAAGCTGAATGGGGAGCTCTGGCTTTTGACCCAGCAATCGGAATGTCAAACCAATGCTGTCGTTAATATTTTTAAGAAACCAAACCTTGTTTTGATGCACCTGGAATGTTTTTCACTAATTTACCCTACGTTCACACCTATGCATTTTTTAGTGTGTTTTGCAGTTTCCAGAAACACACTACAGTCCATTAACATGGTTTCCTATGGTACAAGTTCACATCAATGCGTTTTGTGGCTGGTGCCTTTTTGGAACGGGTTGGGGACTTTTTTCCACGTAATAGACTTCAATGGAATCACATAAGAAATGCAAAGCGCACTGCAAAATGTGCCTGAAAAAGGCATCAAACGCAGCCGTATAGAGGTGAACCTTTGCTTAAACAGAAAGCTCAATTAGGCTTTATGTACAGTATTTTGTTCACAGCCAAATGACAGCTACAGCGCAGCCGACTAGTTTTCCTCTGGACACTGCTGATCACAGATTGAGGTAAAGAGACAATTAGCGGCTCATTACCACATGTACATTTTACACAAGCCAGTTATTGGCTCTCTTCTCTCCTCACACTCTCAGCATGAGGAAAGGAGTGCCAATAACCAGCTTCTGTTTACATCCATGATCAGCTGTGATTGGACACAGCTGATCACAGATGTAAACAGAAGCTGGTTATCGGCACTCCTTTCCTCATGCCAAGAGTGTGAGGAGAGAAGAGAGCCGATAACCGGCTTGTGTAAAATGTACATGTACTGTACACTGATAATCAGGCCACTGATTATCAGTGTCCTGATTATCAGTGCAGTCCCAACAGTGCCCACCAGTGCTACCAATCTGTGCCCACCAGTGCTGCCAAACAGTGCCCACCAGTGCTGCCAATCAGTGCCCATCAGTGCCTCCTCATCAGAGTCACCTATCAGTGTCACCTACCAGTACCCACCAGTGCCACCTATCAGTGCTCATCAGTGGTGTCTATCAGTGCAGCCTCATTAGTGCCTCCTCATCAGTCCCCATCGGTGCTGCCTCATCAGTGCCCACCAGTGCCACCTCATCAATGCCCATCAATGCTCATCAGTACCACCTTGTCAGTGCCACCTAATCAGTGCCCATCAGTGCAGCCTATCAGTGGCCATTAGTGCACCCTCATCAGCGCACATCAGTGGAGGAGAAAAATTAGCTGTTTGCAAAATTTTATTACAAACTATGAAGAAGTTTTTTTTTTTTTCAAACTTTTCAGTCTTTATTCATTTATTTAGCAAAAAATAGAAAATCCCAGTGGTGATTAACCACTTCAGCCCCGGAAGGATTTCCAGCTTTAGGACCGGAGCCCTTTTTGCGATTCGGCGCTGCGTCGCTTTAACTGACAATTGCGCGGACGTGCGACGTTGTACCCAAACGAAATTTGCGTCCTTTTTTTCCCACAAACAGAGCTTTCTTTTGGTGGTATTTGATCACCGCTGCGTCATTTCTGATCGCCGCTATAAACAAAAGAAGAGCGACAATTTTGCAAAAAAAACCAAATTTCTTACTTTTTCCTAAAATACAAATCCAAAAAAAAAAAATATAAAAAAACATTTTTTTTCACAGTTTTTGGCCGATTTATATTCTTCCTCATATTTGCGATAAAAAAAATCGCAATCGGCGTTTATTGATTGGTTTGCGCAAAAGTGGTCGCGTTTACGGATGATGAGAATTCATTTTTGGGGTTTTTATTTTTTTTTTATTTTTTACTAATAATGGCAGCGATCTGCGATTTTTTGCGGTACTGCAATATTTCAGCGGACATGTCGGACCATTTTGACACTTTTTTGGGACCATTGGCATTTATACAGCGATCAGTGCTATAAAAATGCACTGATTACTGTGTAAATGCCATTGGCAGTGAAGGGGTTAACCTGCAGGGGGCGCTCTAAGGGTTAACTATGTTCCCTGGGCGTGTTCTAACTGTATTGGTGCTGCCCTATCTGGGGAAGGGAAGTGGTCACAGCCTTCACGTACAGGAAGGCTGTGATCACAGCCCTTCCCCCTCACACAGAGCGGAGGTCCGTGTTTACATACACGGACCTCCGCTCACTCGCTCTGGGGGGGCCATCGCGGGTAGCCGGCGGCAATCGAAGCCGCCGCACCCGCTCCCTGGCCCCCCTGGACACAGTGAGTGCGCGGACGCGCCTCCAGCGGCGCGCGCGCGCTCACTAAACTCGTTCCCGCAGCCGCCGTCGTATGACGGCGATTTGCGGGAACGAGCCACTTTGCCGCCGCCAGATGCCGATCGGCGGTCGGCAAGTGGTTAAATACCACCAAAAGAAAGCTCTAGTTGAGTGAACAAAATGATAAAAATTTTGTTTGGGTACAATGTTGCATAACTGCGCATTTGTCATTCAAAGTGCAACAGTGCTGAAAGCTGAAAATTGGCCTGGGCAGGAAGAGGGTAAATGTACCTGGTAGGCAAGTGGTTCAACCTTAAAGTAAACATTTATTTTATTGCAGCTTACTAATTCTTTTTTTTTAAATAATATTAATTGAGAATTTTCACATATAACACAGGTCAAATAAACCATTTAAAATAAAAATAAGAAGGAAGGTCGGAGCATATCAAATATGCTATACTAGATTAATACACAGTATGTGCATATTACCATTGAAGAAACAAAAAAGATAAAAAATGGATAAACTGGTAAAGAAAGTATCATCGCAGTGGTAAGTTTCTTACTCCAAGGGATCACCCATGCCCAGTAGGACCCTGAAAGAACCCAAAATATATTAGAAACCAAAATTACAGCAGATAAACAATAGTCAGCAGGTTCATCCACTCCCATGAGTGAACAGTGCTAAGCAAAAATCATAGCCCACCAAAAATGGGAGGGATGAGGCCTATTGGCTATGCATCAGCAGGGGTCCTGAGTTTCCCTCATTTATTTTTGAGGGCAGCCTTTAGATTCCAGTCAACAAATTATTAAATGTAATAGCTGTATTAGTTTTGTTTTTTAGGTTTTCTTTCTTCTTTCTATTTTCATTAGATTCCATTGCGCCTCAGTGAAGCCATGTCCTTTCCAACAAGATCCTCAAAAATACAGAGCAGTCCAAATCTTGTGAAACAACATTCTTGTAATGAACTATATCTTCTCACAGGGTTTGGACTGCTTTCCATTCCCCAAGAATCTTCCTAGAAGAATGCTGTCATTATGCCAAGTGATACATAAGACAGGGCAAGGTAAATATAAAATCCAAATTTTTAGGAAAATCATCTTGAGCCTGATAGTAGACACCAGATAGTATATGCAGACTTTGCCTATGTCAATAGTAAAACGTAGCATTTCCACAATTCTGTTCTTACATTCTATGCATGAAGGTAAAAAACCCTCCATGTGCAGCAGCCCCACCAGCCCCCCAAAACTTACCCGAGCCCCATCTTGATCCAGTGATTGATCGCCCACCAGTGAGCCAATGAGAATAGAGAGAGCCGGACCGAGCCGTGGCTCTGTGTATGAATAGACACACAGAACAGCAACACAGGAGCAAGCCTACATGGGTGCCTCCATAGCAATCTGCTTGCTCTGGGGGCACTCGGCAGGAGGGAGAAGCCAGGAGTGCTGCAGGGGGACCCAAGAAAAGGAGGATCGGGGCTGTTCTGTGCAAAACCATTGCACAGAGCATGTAAGTATAACATGCTTGGTTTTCTTTTTTTAGTTCTACCTTTAATATCACTTTAAGATATAAAGATAGAGTATTTCACAAAAGTTAGTACACCCCTCATATTTTTGTAAATATTTTATTCTGTCTTTTCATGTGACAACACTGAAGAAATGACACTTTGCTACAATGTAAAGCAGTGAGTATACAGCTTGTATAACAGTGTAAATTTGCTGTCCCCTCAAAATAACTCAACACACAGCCATTAATGTCTAAGCCTATTGTAACAAAAGTGAGTACACTCCTAAGTGAAAATGTCCAAATTGGGCCCAAAGTGTCAATATGTTGTGTGGCCACAAAACAAAACAAGGTCACTGTCCACCACCTATAACTGGCCACTAAAGCAAGGAGCTATGGAGGGGCATCTACACACAAACAACAAAGAATTCCAATGCTCAACCTACCGACCAGTCTGCCTAAACACATCACACCTGCAGAAAAATGCCATTATTTTAAAAAACAGGTAAATAGGCAACTACAGTATCTCACAAAAGTGAGTACACCCCTCACATTTTTGTAAATATTTTATTATATCTTTTCATGCGACAACACTGAAGAAATGACACTTTGCAACAATGTAAAGTAGTGAGTGTACAGCTTGTATAACAGTGTAAATTTACTGTCCCCTCAAAATAACTCAACACACAGCCATTAATGTCTAAACCGCTGACAACAAAAGTGAGTACACCCCTAAGTGATAATGTCCAAATTGGGCCCAAAGTGTCAATATTTTGTGTGGCCACCATTATTTTCCAGCACCGCCTTAACCCTCTTGGGCATGGAGTTCACCAGAGCTTCACAGGTTGCCACTGGAGTCCTCTTCCACTCCTCCATGATGACATCACGGAGCTGGTGGATGTTAGAGACCTTGCGCTCCTCCACCTTCCGTTTGAGGATGCCCCACAGATGCTCAATAGGGTTTAGGTCTGAAGACAAGCTTGGCCAGTCCATCACCTTTACTCTCAGCTTCTTTAGCAAGCCAGTGGTCGTCTTGGAGGTGTGTTTGGGGTCGTTATCATGTTGGAATACTGTCCTGGGGCCCAGTCTCTGAAGGGAGGGGATCATGCTTTGCTTTAGTTTGTCACAGTACATGTTGGCATTCATGGTTCCCTCAAAAAACCGTAGCTCCCT
>BLSH010139742.1:69125-79937 GCA_018402905.1 Glandirana rugosa
CATACTCCAAATTCACAACGAACCTTCGGTTGTGTTACTTCGTGTACCGATGAAAAGACATCAGTCGATCTCGGAGTATATTTTAGAGTGTGATTATATTCGAAATTGGCGAACGGCTGCCGACTAGCCGTTAACTGTCGCTGTCTCACCGAGACATTGCGCTTAGCGGTAGTATGCTGCCGCCGGCGCTATGTCTCGGTGACACTCGCGCGCACGCGGCGGCCTCCGCGCACGCGAGTGACACAAGCCCCCCCCCCGGTGTTCTAACTGTAGGGGGGCTTGCCTAGCTGGGAAAGGGAAGTGGTCACAGCCTTCATGTACAGGAAGGCTGTGATCACAGCCCTTCCCCCTCACACAGAGCGGAGGTCCGTATTTACATACACGGACCTCCGCTCATTCGCTCCGGGGGGGCATCGCGGGTGGCCGGCGGCAATCGAAGCCGCCGCACCCGCTCCCTGGCCCCCCCCCCGAACACAGTGAGCGCACGCGCCTCCGGCGGCGCACGCGCGCTCACAGTGGCTCTGTATCGCGGCCGCCGTCGTATGATGGCGATTCGCGTTACAGAGCCACTCTGTCGCTGTCAATTGCCGATCAGCCGTCGGCAAGCGGTTAAAGCTTATATTAGTGTGAGATTTTATATGAGGCTCTAGCTGACTACAGAAAAGTAGCCATGTGCTTCATTGTGTTGGCTTCCAAGCAACACTTAAACCTCATACACATGAGCCGATGGCTGGTCAACCGAACGTCCAACTTTTGTCCAAATTGGGCGACGACGGTTTGGTCTAGCATACTGACATGAGTCAAGAAATCGCCCAACAAAGCCGAACGTAGTGACGAATAATGAGGAAGTTCAGCTGAATGTGATTTGTGAATTACGTACACAGGTTGCGCGACCGAACACTTCCTGGATTCCAAGCATGCGTGTTTGCACTTCCAACTTTTTCTTGGCCAACTTCTGTACACACGAGCCAACAATCGGCCAACGCCTTGTTGGCCAACACAAGTTTTCTAATCTCGTCTTCCAACTTCTGTTGGACGACGATTGGAAATCGGCTGTAGAATCGTGCGTACACACAATCGGATTTTCGGCCTATGGGCTGTTGGATGACCGTTGTTGACCGTTAATCAGGCCGTGTGTACGGGCCTTTAGTTGCCTGTGCAGAATGGACTTAGCCTGTCTGGCAGTTTAACCGCAATATATTGCAAATCAGATACTAGGACCTTACCAATGTTTGTAACTGCGTAACTCATTGCTTTATGACTAGAAAAACACCATACAAAATAATCAAGGCCTAGGCTAACAATTTAGAAGTATATTTAGCAATGTTTCACCCAAGATCCACACTCAAAATGCACACATTTTTTTACATGTTCTGTTAGAAAAATGTGCGAATCTTGGGAGAAAGTTTTGTAAATCTTGGAAGAAACTGATATATACATATCTCAATATTGGTAAACCAATTGGGGAACCCTAGTCTCAAATTCAGACTGAATCGACAAACGTGGAAACATTTACATTGTGTTTAATCTGTTATTATATACACAAGAAGTTCTAGGGCAGATGAAAGCCTTCATAAAAGAATTCATTTAAAAAAAATGAGGCAAATCATTATGATCTATTCATATGCAGGAAGTGAGAAACAGACTGGAACTCCAGTGTGTAATGAGCAGGTGTACACATAAATGTTCCCAGTCAAGCTAAAGTCAGTAATGTGGAAAACAAGGCCAACTCAACAACAAAAAGAGGAACAACTATGAATAGATGAGTAATTGATGAACATACAAGTCATGCTTGGTTAGTAGAGTACTTAAACGGCAGGATGTGTAGCCTGGGTTCACTGTCTGTGATTATAAACCTCAACATCTGGCTGTCAGCATGTTTGGTAGCAGATGTTACCGGAGAATTATTAGGGAAAAGCACATTGGTATAGTTCCTAGATGTCAGGACAGCTGGAAGAAGGATGGTCAGACTTCAGTGTTGTTGCTCATTCCCCATAACTATTGATAGATAAACTTGCAGCTGCAGAACATTATAACGGAGGCCATTGTCTTAGACAAGATTTCCATGGAGTCATGCATGTGAAAACGATTACTGTGCTCATTTGTCACAGAAACCTCATTAAAAAGAAAGGTGTTTTCAGATTAACTTATCTTTTGTTTTTTTTAAACAGACACACAACATTTTTTCCCAAACCTTTCTTTTTTATCTAATGCTTTAGTTCTCAGGAGTCCATGGACACAACTGGCCTTGGTTTGGATGACACCCAGTATAAAATTTGTATGTGCCAGCGAAAACAGAAGAAACAAATGTTATAATAGTTACAATTAGGAAAATATTGTGCACTGAAATGTTCGAAAACTAATCATTTTTTTTTTGTTTTTTTTTACGACAATACATTGTCAATAACAATGCAACTATAGATTCAATATCATCAATATACTATACACTATATTGCCAAAAGTATTGGGATGCCTGCCTTTACACGCACATGAACTTTAATGGCATCCCAGTCTTAGTCCGTAGGGTTCAATATTGAGTTGGCCCACCCTTTGCAGCTATAACAGCTTCAACTCTTCTGGGAAGGCAGTCCACAAGGTTTAGGATTGTGTCTATGGCAATGTTTGATCATTCTTACAGAAGCGCATTTGTGAGGTCAGGCACTGATGTTTGACAAGAAGGCCTGGCTCACAGTCTCTGCTCTAATTCATCCCAAAGGTGTTCTATAAGGTTGAGGTCAGGACTCTGTGTAGGCCAGTCAAGTAGCTCCATCCCAAAATCACTCATCCATGTCTTTATGGACCTTGCTTTGTACACTGGTGTGCAGTCATGTCGGAGCAGGAAAGGGCCATCCCAAAACTGTTCCCACAAAGTTTTAAACATGAAATTGTCCAAAATGTCTTGGTATGTTGACACCTTAAGAGTTTCCTTCACTGGAACTAAGGGGCCAAGCCCAACCCCTGAAAAACCACCACTCACCACAATCCCCCTCCACCAAATGATTTGGACCAGTGCACAAAGCTTAAAGCACTGAATAAGCAGCCAAGCTGTGGTACTCCATACCGCAAAATAAGAAAACAGGAAATGTCCATAAATGTCAGTTATAAGTCATGCTATGAATTTGTTTTGCCTTATACAGGTACAATGTTATTTGGTAACAAGATTGTTATTGTGTAGATACCTACACAAGTGCTACAGAAGAGTATCATATACCTGTAGTATATGATCCACTAAAACATACAGTATCTCACAAAAGTGAGTATACCCCTCCCATTTTTGTAAATATTTTATTCTATCTTTTCATGTGACAACACTGAAGAAATGACACTTTGCTACAATGTAAAGTAGTGACTGTACAGCTTGTATAACAGTGTAAATTTGCTATTCCTTCAAAATAACTCAACACACAGCCATTAATGTCCAAACAGCTGGCAACAAAAGTAAGTACACCCCTAAGTAAAAATGTCCAAATTGGGCCCAATTAGCCATTTTCCCTCCCCAGGGTGTCATGTGACTCATTAATGTTACAAGTTCTCAGACGTGAATGGGGAGCAGGTGTGTTAAATTTGGTGTTATCGCTCTCACTCTCTCATACTGGTTACTGAAAGTTCAACATGGCACCTCATGGCAAAGAACTCTCTGAGGATCTGAAAAAAAGAATTGTTGCTCTACATAAAAATGGCCTAGGCTATAAGAAGATTGCCAATACCCTGAAACTGAGCTGCAGCACGGTGGCCAAGACCATGCAGCGGTTTAACAGGACAGGTTCCACTCAGATCAGGCTTCGCCATGGTCGACCAAAGAAGTCGAGTGCATGTGCTCAGCGTTATATCCATAGGTTGTCTTTGGGAAATAGATGTATGAGTGCTGCCAGCATTGCTGCAGAGGTTGAAGGGGTGGAGGGTCAGCCTATCAGTGCTCAGACCATACGCCACACACTGCATCAAATTGGTCTGCATGGCTGTCATCCCAGAAGGAAGCATCTTTTAAAGATGATGCACAAGAAAGGCCTCAAACAGTTTGCAGAAGACAAGCAGACTAAGGATATGGATTACTGGAACCATGTCCCGTGGTCTGATGAGACCAAGATAAACGTATTTGGTCCAGATGGTGTCAAGCATGTGTGGTGTCAACCAGGTGAGGAGTGCAAAGACAAGTGTGTCTTGCCCACAGTCAAGCATGGTGATGGGTGTGTTTGGACATTATCACTTAGGGGTGTACTCACTTTTGTTGTCAGCGGTTTAGACATTAATGGCTATGTGTTGAGTTATTTTGAGGGTAAAGCAAATTTACACTGTTATACAAGCTGTACACTCACTACTTTACATTGTAGCAAAGTGTCATTTCTTCAGTGTTGTCGCATGAAAAGATATAATAAAATATTTACAAAAATGTGAGGGGTGTACTCACTTTTGTGAGATACTGTAGTTGCCTATTTACCTGTTTATTAAAATAATGGCATTTTTCTGCAGGTGTGATGTGTTTAAGTAGCAAGACTAGGCTTCCACGCACAACACTAACTATATTTTATTTTTATGGTTTTAGTCTAATGCTTTTTTAATGCTCAAAATCAAACAATTTTGTCCCTGAATAATAATAAAAAAAAAGTGACACTGACAAAGCATGACAGAGTATTGTACAGATGAAAACTTATAGTCTCAACCATGTTTTCCTTTAATCATATGCTATTGCTAAATTTATACTTACAATTTAGCATGTGCCTGTAAGGTGCCCTTTGCTACTTTTTGCTGCACTTTACCAACATTTTAGTGCATTTTGCTGTTTTTCACAGTGTTGTTTACAACTACAAAGTGGTTAACAATAACTAAAGTCCAGCAAATACAGTCAAATGTAAAATGTCAATTTAAACACCGTTTTTTGTGAATTTATCCTAAATAATTAGCACCCACCAACAGGCCAGATTTTAAGTATTACCTTGGGGAGATGCAGACTAGAATACTGCAATCACTGAGCAGCAAATGATATCACCTGTGATGCATTTCAGTTATCCTGCAAACTTGGCCTGTTAGAGGGTCCCGAGGACAGGAGTTGAGAACCACTGCCTTAAAGCATGATATGCAACACAGTGCTAGCCAGTGGCGGCCATCCATCGGGGTGCACGGGTGCTGCCCCCTCTCTCCTGTCACCCCTCATTGTCATGGATAGATTCATGCATAGCATGAATCTATCCATGACCACCCGTGACCACCCCCCCCCCCCCCCATTCATGAGGCCGACCCCTTTGTGGCGCCGACCGCATCAATTACCGCGGCGGGGGGTGTCTATGAAGCATCTCATTAGAGCCGTAGGCTCTAATTGGCTTCATTAAAGTGTGGCTTGTGGCGCAAAGCCCTTAGAAAGGCAAATAAACATTTGCCTTTCTAACTGGGAACCACTCTCAGCCAATCAGGAAGCGCCGGTATGTTACCGGTTTCCTGACTGGCGGAGAAGACAGGTGATCCTATTGGACGCCTATCTCGGTGGAGAAGGAGGATGCCGCCGGTCGCCGGAGCATGAACACTGGGGCTCTGCACACTGCCAGCAGCATGCTTTCCGCTTGCGGGCTCTACATGCTGCCAGCAGCAAGCTTTCCGCTTGCGGGCTCTGCACACTGCCAGGCCAGCCTGCTATTAGATGGGGTAAGTGCGGGACTTTGTCCCAACTTTGGGGGGGGTGTCTGCAATGTACCCCACCTGTGATATTGGCTGCAATGTACCCCCACCTGTGTTATTGGCTGCAATGTACCCCCACCTGTGTTATTGGCTGCAATTTACCCCCACCTGTGATATTGGCTGCAATTTACCCCCACCTGTGATATTGGCTGCAATTTACCCCCACCTGTGTTATTGGCTGCAATGTACCCCATCTGTGATATTGGCTGCAATTTACCCCACCTGTGATATTGGCTGCAATTTACCCCACCTGTCTTATTGGCTGCAATTTACCCCACCTGTGTTATTGGCTGCAATGTACCCCACCTGTGTTATTGACTGCAAATTACTCCACCTGTGATACTGGCTGCTATATATCCCTACCTGGGATGCTGGGGCTGTATACTGTGTCCTGTGATACTGGCTGCTATATACCCCACTAGTGATGCTGAGCTGTATACTGTGTCCTGTGATGCTGAGCTGTATACTGTGTCCTGTGATGCTGAGCTGTATACTGTGTCCTGTGATGCTGAGCTGTATGCTGTGTCCTGTGATGCTGAGCTGTGTACTCCTGACACAATATGTGGAATACAGGGGACAGAGTGGATGGATTATATAAGGGGTGGGGCTTATGATAAGTAGGAGGGGTCAACCAGGAAGGACGGGGCCTGGTGCTCCCCCAACCTAAAACTTCACCAGCCGCCACTGGTGCTAGCTGATCCTGCCTGGCTATACCCTCCCCACCTGTAAACTGACCACGATATATCATGGCTGCTGAGCCCTGACACCGTGGTCACATTACGTTCCTCTATCATCTGCAGCCCTGCTCTGTCCTTCTCTGTGCTCTCTCTCCCCTTCCTCCCTGCCTATCTGCTCGTGTCAGTGCCCCCTCCTGCTGCTCAAATAACTTTTCTTGTCCTACATAATCCTCACTGTGTCCTAATGACAGGAGCTTCTGTCTGTGTGATTTATGCCTCCTTTACCATATTTCAGAGCGGCTCCCCTCGATCACGTGACCAGCTGGCTCTCTCTCTCCTCCTCTCATCCCAGCTGATGCCAGCGGGGGAATCTCAGTCCCACCCACTGCATCTGTCAGCTGGGCAGAGGACAGGTCACGTGATCACGGAGAGCCACTCTGAAATACAGTAAAGTAGGCATTTCTTTTTTATAAAACACACAGACAGGAGCACTTGTCATTAGGAAACAAGGAGGATTATATGAAGTAGCGAAAGTGGGTAAACAACCACCTTAAGTAATGTGTACCCTTGCCTTGTAGTTTTGGATCTAGAGTTGGAAATTCAGAAATGTATAATCTATAAAAAGTTAGGTGACATGATCTTAGTTGCACAGACTAGACCCAAGAATTGCTTGTTTTCTTAGAGAAGCTTCAGCTAAAGAGCCTCTTTAAAGGAGTTGTAAAGGCATAAGTTTTTTTATCTTAGTACATTTTATGCAGATAAAAAAACCTTCTGTGTGTAGCAGCCCCCCCCCCAGCACCTCTCAATTACTTACCTGAGCCCCATCTCTCTCCAGTGATGTCCATGAGTGTCTTAGCCATCTAGGACACTCCTCCTAATTGGCTGAGACACAGTGGCTTTCAATCAAAGTCAGTCAGCCAATCAGGGGAGAGGGGGTCAGGTTGGTGCTCTGTGTCTGAATGGACACAAAGAGCTCTGACTTGGCTCGGGTGCCCCTTGTAGCAAACTTCTGGCTGAGGGGGCACTCGATAGAAGGGAGGGGCCAGGAGATAGCAGCAAAGAGGGACCCAAGAAGAGGAGGATCTGGGCTTCTCTGTGCAAAACCAACTGCACAGAGGAGGTAAGTATGACATGTTTGTTATTTTTTTTTAAAAAAACTGACTTTTCAATCACTTTAATGCCTCCTCATCCATACTAATCTACATCTCAGAGAGCAACTATTGTTCTCCTATGTACACGTAAGCATGTGCAGGGATGCTATTGGCACCACTTTGAGAGTGACTGTTAATCCTCCTAGGCAGCATTATATGAACCCTATCAGCCCAGTAACTCTGAATCACACACTCTCTGTGCTTATTAACATAAGGCATAACCGTTTATTACTTCATAAACTTTCTCAGAGGACCACTGATATGGAAGGGATTGAGTTCTAATGCTGTACACAGGAAAGTGTTCATGTTTTAATGGGTTTAGGTCAGGGGTGTCAAATTCAATTTACATCAAAATTTTGTTTGCACTCAAGGGGCCAATTGCATCTGTATGACTACATAAATGTATCTGCTCTTTATCATAATAAACAATTGCCCCTGCATTAAATTATTACTGATTTTAGTAATAACTTAAGGGTTAAGCTGTAAGGGTCAGGTGCAGACTGGCACAGAGCCCACTCACACTCCTGTAGTAGAAGATGCAAGTCTAAAGAGGTCCCCACACTGCTGGTATCATTCACAAGAAACATTGTTGGATACTGCTCAGACAGAACATAGTTCTGCTATGTTGTTCTGTCTGAGCAGTCTCCAATAAAGTTTCTTGTGGATGATACCAGATTATAAGCAAATTTCCACAGCAACCCCCCCCCCACATCAATGTCAAGAGCCCCCCACCATCAGAGGTCAAGAGTCCCTCATCCTCCATTACAACACAGTGCCCACCTCATCCCTTTAAACCCGAACACATATCAATGACACAGGTTCTGTGGCTGATTAAGTTGGTAATTAAACTCACTTAGTGCCTTATCTGCATTAACCACTTGCTTACTGGGCACTTAAACCCCCCTCCTGCCCAGACCAATTTTCAGTTTTCAGCGCTGTCACTATTTAATGACAATTGCGTGGTCATCATGCAACGTTGTACCCAAACAAAATCGGTGTCTTTTTTTCCCCACAAATAGAGCTTTCTTTTGGTGGTATTTGATCACATCTGCGGTTTTTATTTTTTGCGCTATAAACAAACAAACACCGACGATTTTGAAAAAAGAACATTTTTTTTAACTTTTTGCTATAATACAAATCCAAGAATAAAAAATAAAAATACAAATTTATTCCTCAGTTTAGGCCGATATATATTCTTCTACATATTTTTGATTTAAAAAATCGCAATCGGCTTATATTGATTGGGTTGCGCAAAAGTTATAGCGACTACAAACTTTGGACATTGGTTTATGGCGTTTTTATTATTATTATTTTTTTTACTGGTAATGGCGGTGATCTGCGATTTTTATCGGGACTGCGATATTGCGGCGGACTAGTCTGACGTTTTTGACACTTTTTTGGGACCAATGACATTTATACAGCAATCAGATATAAAAATAGACACTGATTACTATATAAATGTCACTTGCAGGGAAAGGGTTGACACTAAGGGGGCAGTGAAGGGGTTACATGTGTTCCCTGTATGTGAGGGTGCTGGGCTGGCAGGGACATAACAGATCTAACTGATCCCGATCACAGGGATCAGTAGATCTGTCATGCCCTCCTCACAGAACAGGAAACCGCCATGTTTACGTCGGTGGTTCCCCGTTCTGGCTCTCTATAACCAGATCGCGGATCTCCGGCAGACATCGAGTTCTATCGGCTAGAGCGCGCCTGGCACAAGCCAAAGGGGAGGACGTCTATTGAGGGCAATTTAGATCCCTGCTGTAGCCGTCAATCGGCTATAGCGCGGATAGGAAGCAGTTAAATTAGCCTCAGAACCTGTGTAATTCACATGTGTTCAGATTTAAAGGGATGAGGTGGCAATCCTACCCCTTTACCTTGTGCTGCTGCCAAGTAAGAAGCTGGGAGTGGACCTGGGAAGCAGAAAGTGCAGGGTCTGGAGGAGGACCAGAGGAGAACTGGAGTCAACTGCTGGAGTCTGCTGAATGCTGAGACCAGGGGAGACAGAGACAAGGGGTTACTGCAGCTGCACAGAGAGCCACAGGATCTGTAGGAGTTCTGTCTTCCTCTCTCTTCTGCCAACTGCTGAGACAAAGTTGTGGTGGACATGAGGGGGGTGCCATAGCTGCAGAAGAGGTGTGAGGGCCATGTGAAATGGCCTGGCGGGCCTGGGTTTGGCCCATGGGCCTTTTGTTTGACACATGTGGTGTAGGTGAAAAGGGCCGGTTCTTTTTGAAAAATGTTATCACACAAGCAGTTTAATGTAAGTTATGACATTTTCTATAACCATGCCAAATATGGGCAGTTTCCAAGCTAACGTGTTACTCTCAGGAGTCAGGCCTACAGTGATCATCTTAGCATAAAAGTACCTTTTTCATACAGCAGTTTTCTCTCTAATGTCTTTACCAATGTTGGCAAGGGCATCTCCTCCCTGCTACATACTTTTAGGGTCCTTTCACACATGGCATGTCTGTTTTGACAGACTCCGCTAGCTCAGCAGGGATCGCTCCACGGATCCACGCAGAGCCGGCGGATGACAGGTCTGTCTCTACTCACTGTGCAGAGACGAACCTGTCAGAGCTCCGCTGTCCTTTATGGGAGATTAGATGAAAATGGATCCGCCTGTCCGTTTTCATCCGATCCACCAGATGGATGGAAAATAAGGTTTCTATCCATCTGGATTTAGCAGACCGTATCGGATATCGGCAGATGTCAGCGGACATGTCTCCACTGACATCCGTCGCTCCATAGAGGTGAATGAAGCGTCCTGAAAAAACGAACAGGTGGACCTAATCAGTCCGCAAGTGTAAAAGGGGCCTCAAGGTCAAGGGTACTTTTTGTAAAAGTTATCTTACCCCACCCAGCCCACCTGAATTAATCTATAGTAAAAACCCCACCCCACCTGCTTGATTACTTTGAAAGATGATTGCAGCCAGCTCAAACAGTTCATGACCCTCTTCAACACTGGTTGGACCTGAGCAATAAGCCCTCATAGACGTGTGTAGAGTCCTTTCCTTATAATGGCTAAAGCCCAGTCATACCAGTACAAAGTCACCATTCATTGTTTTGAAGCCATTGTTTGTCTATGCACTGTTTCATGAAATAAACCTGGTGAGTGCAGACATCTTACAGCTCATACTGCACACTGTATTCTTATATATTCTTCTTATAAGTATATGTGAACCCTCACCTTGTAAAAGAACCCATTCTGTTTAAAATAGAGATGCAAATGTGTATATATGTAAATATACATAAGGTATATATTAGAAGGCCAGTATGGTGGCCTGAGTTTATGGGAGGAGCCCGGGGGG
>BLSH010139742.1:94777-109885 GCA_018402905.1 Glandirana rugosa
TACAAGTACTATACCGTGAGTATATTAATAATAAGGATAGTTTACATCGTGTAATTATGTAATTAACTTTATTGTAACGATGAAACAGATCTGTCGAGAGATTCTAGTAACGTAGGAGTAGACGTTTTACGAAACGACCACAATCCAAAATGACACCATTTTGTACCTTGCCCGAAACCGACCCTCTTCTATGACATATAACACTTCTGGTACTCCTTATTTTGACATGAAGTCCTGTTCGTAGAGTAGAAATATAAGGAACGATTTTTTTTTTTAGAGTCAATGAGACACGTGTAAAATGATACGAAGTCAGCGTCTTGTGATGTGTTGCAGTTCATGACCAGTGATCTATGTAAAGAAAAAATAGGTTGAAATAACTGAAGCATAGTAAAATGTGCACAGAGTAACTGAGATTTTTTTTTTTAGCAAGGAATATAAAGATGAGATGCTTGTCCTGAAGTACAGTTTTATTCCTCATGGTCTTCACAATATACAGTATCTTCTCCCAGCCAAAGCCCGTTCCATGTTTTACCACAGTAAAACCTAACACCAGCAAAGCATTTTGCAGATGAGGATGCAATGATCTTAGAGAGCTGTCTAGACAAAGTAGCAATGTTATTTCAATTAATGTATTAATGTGCTACATTTGATAGGAATAATAATTATATGAGTGCCATATCATGAACATGTGCTGAAACAATATAGCAAAGAGTAAAGTATTTAAATGGCATTAGTTGGTGTTCTGGAATACCTGAGCTAATTCCTTCTATTATTCATTTTTGCATACTAGACTAACATAAAATATATTGACTCGTGTTACAGCTAAGTTTCACAAAGATTTTATGTAACTGTCACTTAAAGTCATATTTAGGTACATCCGAATGCTTGCACATCAGTTTCAATCTCCTGTAGAGCCCCCTGGACATCAGAAAACCATGATGTGCTTGTCACAGTTGAGGTTACCATTCTGCCGTAGAGAGTGCCATTGTTTGACTCCCAGAGTCCTGAATTAGAGCACACCTGTGCATCATCAGACTTAGTGATATGCCTGCCAGGAATTAACACCGCATCTGAAAGCCAGACAATGGTAATCTTCCATGAGGTCTTGTCAGTGACAGCTAACCTTCACCCTGACAGGGCCATTCAAATAAGCCTCAGCAATTTGCAAAGGCTACTATTACACAATAAGCCATCATCTTTCATAGTTATGGCTTCTAAGTGATGATATTTTAGGAAATAGACAAGATAAGGCCCCAACACCACAGCCATCAGCTCTCACACCACTTGTCAAGGAATCTCAAGATATAGGTCACTTACTGCCCTAGATCCTTTTAACTAATCCTAGGCCCCTCTGCCTTGTACAGGAAAACCACATAGGCTGAGCCATTTTTATTCTGGGTCAATGCCATACAGTTGTGGTGGTAGCGGGATGTTTTCTGATCCTGAGGAGGCAACCTTCGGCAGCAACAAAGCTGTAGAGCCTGTTTGAAAATCATATTTGGCTGCTTGCCTCCAACTCTGTCCTGTGATCACAGACCCACCATTCTTCAGTCTTTCTTATCTATCCCCAGAGAGGTAGATTATTGCAAAATTATGATTAGAGAGGGCACATGCACAGGGGTTTGCATCAAATGCTTCTTTTTCTCCATTAAGACGCAATGGTCTTGGAAAAGCACTTTGCTAATATACCTGACACCCCTCTCCCCCTGAATTTAATAAACTACCACAAACTTAATTCATAACCAACATAATAAATAGTTTTTATCATATACTGCACTTAGATCTGTGCTGCCTTTCTCCCTTCCTGATTCACTACCTACAGAGTCGCCTTCTACTCTGACGGCTGGCTGCCAGCATCTACAGTGCTCAGACTTTGTTATTTGGACTTCTTTGGACTTTTTTATCGTTGGTTCATTTTATTTCTTTGTTTTTACCCCCTTTATTGTCCTTGCCACTCCCCTGGCAATGCCTTGACTTTTATTACAATATATATATATAAGTTGCCTGAGATTAATTTCCCTTTTGAAAAAAATGAGTGGTTCCTGTTGGAAACTGTGCTTTGTTAAACAATTAGACTGCATACATGGAAAAACATGGAGGTTGAGTTGCCATTCTGCAATCCTAATGGCTGCCAGATCATTGTGTATGTACCACCTTTTTTTCTTTACCTGATTTATAAAGCACATTTTGCCTACATTTACCATTCCAAGAAAAGACACCATCCTCTGGATTTATTACTTTCTTGTACTAGAGAACCTAACATTATCTATTAAAAGTGGCTAGGGAAAAGTAGGGGAGTCCCTAGGGGAGAATCCTAACCCCAAGCTTTGACTTCTCTTCAAGTCAAGAAGAAAGGATATGTGTAGCCAATCAACAAAGAACTTAGCTAGCGTTGAACTGTAGTCTGGTGACTGTACTGCCACATCCCAAATAACTATTTACCAAAGAAAGAAGAAGAAACCCCCTATGGGACTTTAAGGGCAGTAGATAGAGCGTAACCAAAGTATATAATAAGTATACATTTAATTACAAATAATTAAAACAATTTTGTCCACAAAGTTTCGAATAAAAACAATGAACCATCATATAACAATAAATGTACAATAGTATACAATACTCTCATATAGAAGGTGGGTGGCCCCAGGTCGGTTTTGTATGAATATGGACCTAGTCATACATTGGGGTTCACCAAATGACTCCTACTCCCAACATGTTTCGGAAATACAGGATCAGTTCCTTCATCAGGGGAGAATAGAGACAGAGTATACCGTCTAAAGATTTAAATGAAATAAATCAATATATGTATATGTGATATAGTAACATATAACAAGGTTACAAAATATATTATACATACCATGGAAATCGTTAGGATACTCGCTATATATGGTTATTTCGTGAAAAAGGTAGCAAAATGACCCATGCGGATGCATCTTTCAGATACACACACCAACGGTCAACGGCCATGGTCAGCAAACGGGGAATGGTTGTGACACTCCTTAAACTGATGGAGAGGGAAGAGAGCTGCCTGGTGGACACTGACAAAATGGCGAGGATAATCGCTCACAAGGATCGCAAAATGGGAGAGCCATCCATCCTGGCCACAATGAACACATAATAAAAATAAAAATACTGGACTGAAGACCAAAGTAGTATAATACATGCCAATACATGCCAATACATACATAGCCAATCAATGGTTTTGATATAGTAGAGAAGCTTTAGAACCCCTGCCACTTTTTTTTTTATTTCTTTCTTTGTCCAAGTAGAGTTTTAGCCTATATATTTGTGCTCAAAACCATGTCTTACCTAGACAAAAAGTCAAAAATCTTTATCCTTATCACCAAACAAGGAGATGGGGCAGTTGTTTCCATAATTCTGGAGATCAGACACATGACTTGGGTTGCTAGACAAGTTATAATCTAAGCTCCAATCTTGAAATCTCAAACTTTGTAAAGCCTAAATTAGTATGTAAATGTGTATGGTCTAATTAATGGCATATAATTGCTTTATTTATTTATTTAATACAGGTATTTTACAGAACATTACCATAATAATTAATTTCATGAAACAAAAACTTTGTAACTATTGGTATTTCTGTTAGAAATCAATCAAATGTTTCCTGTATCTGTTAATCATTTTCATACACTGGTTTGGAGTAATTTTGGCACATTCCCCTAAGCATGTTGATATTTTTGGATTGTGCTATGTTAACCTTTCCCTTTGGATCATTCCACACCACTTCATTGAGAATAAGGTAAAGCTAGAATTTTCCTTCATATTCGTTGCAGAATGTATAAGCAGATTGGTTAGAGATAGGTGGACACCTCCTTTTTCAAGAAGGCTCTACTGTACTGGTCTAGTCCATATAAATGAAATGCATAGTTCAAAACAGGCTATACATGTTGAACAAAAGAATCTGGTTGAACAAATGAAAAACAGACACATCCCAGCATCCATACAAGCATACATGTGGATGCAGAGATCTCCCCTTCCTGCACTATTGTATTCTGTTAGTGGGGTATGTACCAAAAAAATGACTATGCCCAGCCTTAGGACTGGCTTCAACCTTTGTGAATTTTTTAGATATATGTGTAAAAGAGTTTAATTTGAGGTAAAAAAAATTACCAATATTTATTTTCACCACTTCCCACACAGCCTATTGTCATAATACGGCCAGACGGGTGCTTTCCAATCCAGTGACGACCCCTCTGCGGCTCACATTGGCACGATCCTGTAAACCTGTGTCCGCTGGACACAGAGGATCCCAGTGTTCAGTACCGGGCCGCTAATAATGGCCAGTTATCATATGATCACAGTGAAAAATCTCAGCGATCACATGATAACATTAATTATTATTTTTTTTATTCATACTGTCAATAGTCAGTGTCCAGTCATATTGTCCCAAATTACCGCCACACCAGTTACAGTATCCCTAATCACCTCCACACCATTCATATTTTCCCTAATCACTGTCATACCATATACAGTGTCCCTCATCATGGCCACACCATTTACAGTGTCCCTAATCAGTGCCACGCCATTTACAGTGTCCCTAATTAGTGCCACACCATTTACAGTGTCCCTAATCAGTGCCATACTTTTACAGTGTCCCTAATCACTGTCACACCATATACAGTGTCCCTCAACACGGCCACATCATTTACAGTGTCCCTAATCAGTGCCACACCATTTACAGTGTCCCTAATCAGTGCCACACCATTTACAGTGTTCCTGTTCAACACCACACCAGTTATAGTGTCCCTGAATATCCCAACATCGGTCATATTATCCCTAATCACCACCACCCCAATTAGTGTCCCTGATCACCATCACACCAGTTATATTGTCCCTGATCACAACCATAGCAGTCATTGTGCTGCCATAAGGACTTGTTTAACATGTGTGATACTCCCTGAAAAGCTATCCATGTTCAGATCGCTCTTCAGAGAGCCTCCTCACCACCTGCTTTAGCCCCTTGGACCCTGCACAAACTCTGTTTACTTGAATGGGTCGTGATTGCTGTGCATAAAGGGGATATCATTCCAGCCACAGCTGTGTCAAGTCATCATAGCTACGTCAAGTCAGCCATCGCAGCTATGACAGGTGTACATCCCCCAGCTACTGCCTCTGCAGCTAAAGTAGGTAGCGGCTGAGGGGTGGTAAAAATTTGGCTTACTCACAAGGTTTTGCTACCCCCATCCTCATGTGTGAATAAGCCCTAATAGTGCAGCCAGTCATAGTACTTCCAATCACCAACACACCAGCGTCGCCAGACCAGTGTAGCCAGAATCAGTTTTCCTGATTTGCCTTTTTAATGACCACATTTCTGCCTGTTGCCTGGACCGATCCTTTGCTGCTATGCTGACATGACATTCCTGGGGCAGCCATGTACCAGTAGCTTAGGCTTGCTTGTTTGGCTTATAGGAACTGGGGCTGCTATAGGTGATGATAAACTAAGCTTTATTCCCTGACCTCCTGTATAGAGGTGATCATTACAGTACATAGGTTTTCATAAAATTGGTTGATTTGTATAACATACAAGATTCACTGTCCCGTACACAATCAGCCCAGACAGTGAAAAAGTCTCACACATGTGGTGCAGCAAAATGTGTTTTGGGTTGTAATTATAAGTATGCACATGCTGTATGAGAGAAATATCTTATTAAATTGACAACTTTGTTTAAAAAAATTAAACTAAATTTTCATTCCGCATTTTCCAAAAACGTGTTGCAAAAAAATGAAGTCTTCAAAAGACTCCCCGTGCCTCTAAGCAAATACTATGTGGTGTTTGCTTTACAAAATCTGGTAATTTTATGGTTGTTTCTACTGTCCTGTTGCTACAGGGCCTCCAAAAATGTGATAGGTAATCAGGAAATTGCATGCATAAATTAAGGCCCTTAGAAAGCCTGAACGTGCTAATTGGATTTTGGGCCCCTCTGGGTGGCTAGGCTGTAAAAAATTCTCTATCACCATACTTTGGAGGCATAGCAGACTGTGTTTTGGGGTATAATTCTAAGTATGCCTATGCTGTGTGTGTGAGAAACATAGTTGTTAAAATGACAACTTTGTTTAAAAAAAAAGACTTAATTTCTTAATTTTCAAAAAAATCAGGACTGATCAACTTTCCAATATACAGTTGTGCTCATAAGTTTACATACCCTGGCAGAATGTATGATTTCTTGACCATTTTTCAGAGAATATGAATGAGAACATAAAAACATTTCTTTCACTCATGGTTAGTGTTCGCCTGAAGCCATTTATTGTCAATCAACTGTGTTTACTCGTTTTAAATCATAATGACAACAGAAACTTTCCAAATGATCCTAATCAAAAGTTTACATACCCCAGTTCTTAATACTGTGTATTGCCCCCTTTAACATCAATGACCGCTTGAAGTCTTTTGTGGTATTTGTGGATGAGGCTCTTTATCTTCTCAGATGGTAAAGCTGCCCATTCCTCTTGGCAAAAAGCCTCCAGTTCCTGGAAATTCTTGGGCTGCCTTGCATGAACTGCACATTTGAGATCTCGCCATAGTGGCTCAATGATATTGAGGTCAGGAGACAGATGGCCACTCCAGAACCTTCATGTTGTTTTGCTGTAGCGAATGACAGGTCGACTTGGCCTTGTGTTTTGGATCATTGTCATGTTGGAATGTCCAAATATGTCCCATACGCAGCTTCCTGGCTGATGAATGCAAATGTTCCTCCAGTATTTTTTTTATAACATACTGCATTCATCTTGCCATCAATTTTGACCAAATTCCCTGTGCCTTTGTAGTTCACACATCTCCAAAACATCAGCGATCCACCTCTGTGTTTCACAGGCCTTGTAGACTCCTCTCCAAATGTAGCAGTTATGGTTGTGGCCAAAAAGCTCAATTTTGGTCTCTTCACTCCAAATGACTTTGTGGGAGAAGGTTTGAGGCTTGTCTCTGAGCTGTTTGGCGTATTGTAAGTGGTATAATTTGTGGCATTTGCACAGTAATGGCTTTCTTCTGGCGACTCGACCATGTAGACCATCTTTCTTCAAGTGCCTCCTTGAGCATCTTGAAACAGCCACACCACATGTTTTCGGAGAGTCCTGAAGTTATTTATGGGTTTTTCTTTGCATTCCGAACAATTGTCCTGGCAGTTGTGACTGAAATTTCAGTTGGTCTACCTGACCGTGGTTTGGTTTCAACAGAACCCCTCATTTTCCACTTCTTGATTAGAATTAGAACAACTCTGATTGGCATTCTCAATTCCTTGGATATCTTTTTATATCCCTTTCCTGTTTTATACAGTTCAACTAGCTTTTCCCGCAGATCCTTTGACAATTCTTTTGCTTTCCCCATGACTCAGAATCCAGAAATGTCAGTGCAGCACTGAATGAAAGATGCAAGGGTCTGTCAGGAGTCCAGAAACTCAATGACCTTTTATACACACACACTAATTACAAGCAAACAGATCACAGGTGAGGATGGTTACCTTTAATAGCCATTCAAACCCCTTTGTGTCAACTTGTGTGCATGTTATCAGGCCAAAATCACCAGGGAATGTAAACTTTAGATCAGGGTCATTTGGGTAGTTTCTGTTGTCATTATGATTTAAAACGAGTAAACACAGCTGATTGATAATAAATGGCTTCAGCCAAACACGAACCATGAGTGAAAGAAATGTTTTTGTGTTATCATTCATATTCTATGAAAAATGGCCAAGAGATCATAAATTCTGCCAGAGTATGTAAACTTATGAGCATAACTGTATATACCATAGTTTGTAGACTCTATACCACGGGTCCTCAAACTATGGCCCTCCAGTTGTTATGGAACTACAATTCCCATCATGCCTAGTCATGTCTGTGAATGTCAGAGTTTTACAATGCCTCATGGGATGTGTAGTTCCGCAACAGCTGGAGGGCCGTAGTTTGAGGATCCCTGCTCTATACCTTTCCCACAGACTAAATTATATACACTGACTTGGGTTATGTTTACCAAAGAAATGTAGCAGAATACATTTTGACATACATTTATACATTATAATAATATAATAATAATAAAATGTATTCAATAATGTAATCAAATCAAAAACACTGAAATTTGCTCAGTTGCAGAATTGTCACTGTCGTCACTTTCAGTGTCTGATGATGAATTTACCCACGAATCAGTATCACTCAATTCTGCAAGTGATCTTATTTACTATCGCTGTTTTCTAGCTGATCAGAAACCGCTTTTCATGTAAAGGGACGCTTTTTGGATGCCATGGACATTCTCAAGTTTCCAGGCAGAAAGAATGGCATATATAATATAAATGTGCACGCAGGGCACTGGACAACCCACTAGGGACAAAAGGAATGTGAAATGATTTCATACAGTAATGTAATCTTACAGATAACAGTGTACTGTATGTGTGTTTCACTTTTTGAATTTGCCACCGGGCTCCACCCCCATGCGGCGTGATGCTTGCAGGGAATGGAGCCCGGCATCACAGTGAATCAGGCAGAAGATACAGCCCACTGACACAGCGGAAGGACATCACTGGATCCAGGGGACAAGGTAAGTAACGCTGCCTCCAGCGATGCAATCCCGAGTGTGGCTCTGGGTTACCGCTTTTTGTAACGTAAATTCACCCCGAGCCACACTCAGGAATACTGCCAGGGGGGTTAAAGCGATACTAAAGACTCTATTTTTTTAATAACAAACATGTCATACTTACCTTCCTCTGTGCAGCGATTTTGCACAGAGTGGCCCCGATCCTCCTCTTCTGGGGTCCTCCTCTTTTCGAGTGAACTGTCAGGGAAACGCTTTCTCTGGGGTCACTCGTGCGGGCGCACTCTCAAGTCCTGCTTCTGGGTCCCTTAACACAGACAGCAGGACTCGGTCCCACCCCCTGGCTCCCTTCATCACTGGACTTGATTGACAGCTGTGGGAGCAAATGGCTCTCCTGCTATCAGTCTATCCAATGAGGACCGAAGACACTGGCTTGAGCTGCTAGGCTTGTCCCTGGCGCAGGAACTATCGGGCTCAGGTAAGTCAACGGGGGGGGCTCTCGGGGGCTACTGCAAAATAAAAAATGTTTTCATCTTAATGCATAGAATAGTGAAAAAACGTGAGACTTTACAACCACAAAAGCTCTATCTGTCTTGAAAATATGTAATTTGAATTACATGTCTGAGGAATTGTCATTCAAAATGTAACAGCACTGAAACTTTAAAGGGGTTGTAAAGGTTTAGTTTAATTTTTTCTAAATAACAAACATGTCATACTTACCTCCTCTGTGCAGCAGTTTTGCACAGAGTGGCCCCGATCCTCCTCTTCTGGGGTCCCTCAGTGCTGCTCCTGGCTCCTCCACGCTGTCAGGAACCATAAATCAGACAAAGACAGAAGTGCAGTAAAATCACACTTTTTAATAAAAAAGTAAAATGTTATAAACAGAGTAAACGTGGTCAATACATAGCCAAGGTTCAGTAACAGGAACGGATAGTCAGAGCAATCCAGTGAAACAGGAGTCCAGAGATCAGTGAGGTAAAACAACGGAATGCGGGGTCAGGAGCCAGGAGGAGAGTCAGCCGGGCAGGATCTTGAATCCAGGAACCAGAAGGGAACATCAAACAGGCAAAGTCTTTCACAGGAACATACAGCAGAGATTTCTCCAGAGATGTTGACCGTTCGAAGGCGTCTGAGATCTGATTCAGGCAGTATATATAGCTAGAAGAGCTGGCTACGGAGCAGGATATGGGCATCAGGTGAGACAGAGTGAAAGCTAAGACTGGCAATTAACCCTCACTTGAGCAGCTTGCTCTGAGAAGAGAGGGCTGAGCCCAGCCCTGACTCCTGTATCAAGTGCCCCTACGGAGAAGCGATCTGCCTTGGGGCACCCGTGCGGGTGCGCTCCCGTGTTCTGACGCTGCATCCATTGACACAGACAGCAGGACTTGGCCCCACCCCCCAGCTCCCACATAATTGGATTTGATTGACAGCAGCGGGAGCCAATGGCTGTGCACTATCAATCTATCCAATCAGGACCCGAGACACCGGCTGCAGCGGGTGTGCTCTTCCCCGGCGCTGGAAAGACCGGGTTCAGGTAAGTGAAAGGGGGGGCTCTATCACAGGAAGTTTTTCAGCTTAATGCATAGAATGCATTAAGGTGAAAAACCTTGAGGGTTTACAACCCCTTTAAAAATGGCCTGGATGGGAAGGAGGTGAAAATGTCCAGCTTTGAGGTAGTTAAATGTAGCTTTGCTGCATTTGTAATTATATACAATATGTACATTAAAATATCCATGTTTACTTATTACAAACACAGCATTTGCAGTGCAACACAATGGTGCTGCTTTACTGCTGCCTTTACAATATTTGTATTCAGAGTCTCTAGCAGCCGTGTTAGAAGCGAAACCAAGGAAGATGAGGAAGTGACCTGGGGTGTGCCGTAGTCACGTGGTCGGTACGCCTGAAAGGGGGCATACCCAAGTATAGAGGATAAAGGTACTGATATTAAAAAAAGGGGAAGGGTGGGAGGGACAAGAGAAAATATCGACAGGAAAGAGGAAAAGGGCAAGCATTTATGTGGTCCAATTCCTCCTACAAATGCAGCCTTCCCATTTCCCAGTCTCTAGCAGCCGTGTTAGAAGTGAAACCAAGGAGGATGAGCAAGTGACCTGAGGTGTGCCGTAGTCACGTGGTCAGTACGCCTAAAAGGGGGCGAAAATAAAACAATAGGATGAGTTTGAACAAAACAGATTTATTTGCCATACAGCCTGAGAACCTTAATCGACCAAATGCATAAATGCTTGTGACATTTCAACCTGCGGATCCGGGATAAATCTAGAAAAACATGAGGAATTCCATCGTCCTAATTTCCTAATTATATGACCCGGAACTCCTTGATGAGAGGCAGTGGAGGCCGCATCTATTCTAAAAGAATGTCCGGAGCATGCCCTGGGATTCAAACCGAGGTTTGAAATCAGGGTGCAGCAATGTTTTACAAACTGTGATGTCAACAGGGGAGGCAATAAAGGACTATCCCTGGGTTTCTCAGCTAACATCATCAAAAGTTGGTCCATGACCATGACCGGACACCAGGCATTGTTAGTCTTAAACAACCTGATGTCGGTACCAGTGCCTGTTTGCTGCATCTTGCATGCCTCTAAGTGCAACTGGAAATGATCAGAATTCCTAACCAACTGATTAACTAAGAGAATGAATGTCTAATCTATCAGTAGTGTCGAGAAATGCGGAGACGGTGTAGCACAGGTGTCTGCGTCTGGGACCTGCTCAAAGAATAGTGGAAAGTTAAAGCAGGAAAGTGCATCTGCCGCAGTATTTTCTACACCACTGAGGAATCTGCACTGGATGTGAAACCGGAACTGGAGGGACAACCAAATCAGCCTACATACAAATGACATGATCAATAGAGATCTGGACCTGCCTTTATTCACAATCTCAGAGGTATTCAGATTGTCTGTGGATAATATGACCGTTTGCCCTACCCAGTATGACCCCCATGCCTGTGCTGCAGCCACTATAGGGTATATTTCGAACAATGTTGACGTCTCTTCAAACTTGGGCATAGCCAAGATCTCATTTGGCCATGGACCTACTAGCAAATGAGTGCCAAAAATGGCAGCATAGCCCTTGGTGGCTGTGGCATCAGTCCAAACTTGAAGACCTTGATTCTGCAGGGATGAACATCACGATCCTGTTCCAATGTTGAAGGAACTCATCCCACATTCGTAAATCCGATAGGGCCATGGAATCCAACTTGATCCGAGAATCAGAGTCCGGGGCTGAAGGTAACAAGGTCAGCAGGTGGGAAATGAAGGATCTCCCCTGAGGGATGATCCTCATAGCAAAGTTTAGCATGCCGGGTAATGACTGCAACCTGCCTGCGAGATCATGAAAGCATGAATACGCTCTCTGATTCTATCTAGTTTGTCAGCCGGCAAAATAGCCCGCATGGCCTGAGTATCCAGTGTGATGCCTAAGAAAGTGAGTGTAGTCACAGGGCCTTCCATTTTATTTTTTGTCAGAGGGACATTCAAAGCAGAGAAAACTGATATCAATTTCTGTAAATCCCTGGGGGCCTGACTAGCATCCTCGATGGAGGAGGAAATCATCCAGATAATGAATGACTTCTTAACAATGTACCCCATGGGTGAGTATCCAGTTGAGTGCCTGCGCAAAGGTGTCAAAAAGCCAAGGGCTGCTCTTGGACCCAAAAGTTAGTTTTGTGGCAAAGTAATACTGACCCCTCCATTTTATGCCATGCCACTGCCAAAGTGTTGAGAAGATCAGAAGGAGTTTGAAGGCATCCGCTATGTCTGCTTTGGACAGCAAAGCACCCTCACCTGTCCTAATGATGCTTTGTATCGCCTGGTCCACGGATGCATACTTAAGCAAAAATTCTTCTGACGGAATCAATGAGTTCAGGCTCGGTATGTGCGAACCATGGGAGGCTGATAAATCGTAAATTAAACATAGTTTGTTGGAGAACTTTCCTTTGACCAAACCTAGGGGATTGACCCTCCAATGCTGGAAAGGGAGTGTCAAAAATGGCCATATGATAAAACCTTTCTCAAGTTCTGACTGGAGCAGCAAGTCTACCGCCTCTATCTCTGCATCTGCTGACCTCAGATTCTGACATTCAAATGTGTCTATCGGCAAAGAAATAAAACCTGTATGGAAACCCTCTACCAGAAAATTCCTTAATGTGGGCAGCGGATGAGAAGCCAGACAGGCCTGTAAATATGACACATCAATGAGGCTTAGTCATGAAGTTTTATTCTTTTACATGCAAGCTGATTTTGGGTGAGCTCTAAAACAACCAGCACATACATGCAGCAAATGACACTGGCTATAATTACATATACCATGGTTGAAGTTGTTGCAGATTTGTGACTTCCCCAAAAAATGTATTGGCCGACCTAATTTGTCAAATGAGGATAATTGAGCCGGGGTCGGGAGCAAACTAGGAAAAGGCCTGGATGTGCTTGGTAACGTGGGAAGTTCCGCATTGGGGCACCAATACGTGGTATGGGAAACTGACTGACATGTCGCACAGACTGGCGACCTCCGCCCTGCAAAATGCCTGCAAAAAAGTTCAGTGTCTATGTTACACCAAACTGCCACCACCTGGTGCTGGGAAAAAATAGCTGCTGCCTTGGTGGAAAATGACCGATGGTAGTCATAGAAAGCTGACCCCCCATACTTCTGACCTAACCCTACTACCATATAGAGATAAAGGTCCAGTTCCTCCCTCCTTAAGGGGTTTACAGAGCAAATTATATCTCTAAACAGGCTGAACGCCAGAACAAATTCCAGGATAGAGAGCTTCTGATTAAGCCTGTGGTTCCTGGTCTTTACCACCACCGACACAGCACAACAAGCTTACAACTTGTTGTCGGCTACGTCATGAGCTGCGATCAGCAGAGATGCCAAATTGACGCCCTTGCCATCTAAAATATCTTTTTTAATATTTGCAGGGATGAAATGAGCTGGGGCAATTGAAGAAGTATTAGTACAGTTACCTAAAGCTGCAGACACAGCAGGTGGTCCCTGGTCGGCTCCCTGGTGGTCCTGGGTGGGCACATCCCTGGTGGTCCCTTGGCAGGCTCCCTGGTGGTCTAGGGTGGCGATCCGATGGGGGGCTGTGCTGATAAACCATTAGCACAGACTCCCCCTGTCAGGAGAGCAGCTGATCGAGTCTCCTCTACTCAGGTCTGCAGACCCGAGTGCAGGAAGAGCCGATAAACAGCTTTCCTGTTTACACTGTGAGCAGCAGTGATTGGTCACAAATGATCACATGGTAAAGTGCTTCCGATGGAAGCGCTTTACCGAGATCGGTAATGCGGGGGGGTCAGACTGACCCCCCACACCACCGATCACCGCAATGCACCCCCCCCCCCCCCGGGCACGCGCCGGCATGTTATCCTGAGGACGTTATATGACGCCCAGTCAGGATAACTGAACCACTTCCCGGCCGTCATTCTGCATACGGCGGTCGGGAAGTGGTTAAATAACCTACATGAGCCGACAACAAATGCATGCCGGAATTTAGAAGAGTACCCATCTGAGCTGGACTGAAATGAAAATATATGCACGTTGTGATCCTTGTCGATATGCTGAAGCAACTATGGAAAAGGGAACATAACATACGGATGCTACTACTTAGAGCAAAGCATTGCTTGTAAAATGCAAGTTGAAAAGCATCATGATTGTGACTGAACCTCACAAATTGGTGGGGTGGTAGAACCGCAAAACCGTATATGCGTCACAACATGTTAGCAGAAATTACAACATGCATCTGGCTAAGACTTAGCTTAAATTGCCAAATGTATGTGCACCTGGATATGCCTGCAGTGACCATAAAATTGCCACTGGATATGAGCTTGCAGCGATTGCAAGATTCAAGAACGTCCATGAGTGCTTGCAGTAATTGCAAGATGACTGTGCATCCATAGGTTCTTGCCATGCTTACAACGTGAGTGCATCCAGAACTGCTTGTGATAATTGCAAGATGGCTGGGCATCTGTAAGTGCTTGCAACTGGAGTTGAACGAACCTCTGGAAGTTCGGGTTCTGCTGGTCCGTCCTAACTTCGGGACAAAGTCTGGGTTCGGGTCTGGACGGAACCCGAACGATCGCACGGACCCCGAACCCCATTGAAATCAATGGGGACCCGAATTTTAGGCACAAAAATGGCTGTAACAAAGTCCTGGAAAGCCCTAGAGGGCTGCAAAAGGAAGTAAAATGGGGGTAAGGGTAGGGCAAGTGCCCTACAAAAAAATGGGGATAGGGAAAATTAAAATCAAATAAAAAAATGGGAAGGGGGGTGGATGTGGAGTAGGAGCCTAGAGGTTGACTAGGCCGTGACCGTGGCAGTGTAGGTGGAAGTGGCGGTGGTAGAGGAGTAGGAGGAGGTAGCCAACATGGTATTTTTTTTTTGTATTGAGGCCTATTCAAAAAAAGAAGTATATGATTGGCTGTGTGAGTCCGGTCTAAATGTTTATTCTGCACAAGGTACAGACAAGTCTTGTGGGATCCATGCCTGATTCATTTTAATAAAGGTTAGCTTGTCCACGTTGGATGTGGACAAACAGCTCCGCTTGTCTGTAATAACGCCCCCTGCCGTTC
>BLSH010139742.1:114957-136092 GCA_018402905.1 Glandirana rugosa
AGATCTGAGGGAGCGCTGCTATCTGTCCTCAGAGCAACAGCACAGACAGCAGTAGTAAAGTAATCTATCTCAGGATGCAGGATCAGATCTTAAAATGTCTTAAAATGTCTCTATTCTCTCCCTCACATCGTCAGCTTCCTTTCCCTACACTAACCCAAGAGCATGTGACTGCAGCACTACGTGACTCCAGCTTATAAAGAGGCTGGGTCACATGATGCACTGGCCAATCACAGCCATGCCATTAGTAGGCATGGCTGTGATGGCTTCTAAGGGCAAACCAGTGAAAAGCTTGTTGATTGGCTGCCCTGCAGCTTCTCAACACGTGGAATAAAATAGCAGAACCCCGGACCGAACCCGAACGATTTTTGAAATGTCCGGGTCCAGGTCCGTGCCCCGGACACCCGAAAGTTCGGTACGGACCTGAACGTTACAGTCCGGGTTCGCTCAACACTACTTGCAACGATCGCAAAATCGCGAGGGAGTCTAGAAAAGTCTTCCAGCGATTGCAAATACGTGATTGAGTCTGAAAAATGTGCTTGCGGCGATTGCAACATAACTATGCATCTGTAAGTGCTTGCAACGTTTGCAAATGCGTGATTGAGTCTGAAAATGTGCTTGCAACGAATGCAAAAGGTGCATGAGTCTAGAACTGTGCTTGCAGTGATTGCAAGATGCCAAGCCTGAGAAAAATGTGCAACAGCAATTTCAACCACCTCTGGTTGACCGAGATATGGCGGCCCCGCTGTGAGACCACCATACTTCCACAGTGTAATATACCCACAAATGCCAGCTTGCCCAGTACACCCTCTACATCCTCCAAGTGACAATCCATGTGTGGAAGTGTGCACCAGTTGCATTAATCTCCCTGTCAAATTGAAGCGCAGTGGTGAAAACTGAAAACAGAAACAAGGAGGGGAGGGCCTGGAAGGCTCATGCAGGTCTAACTGGCACACTCAGCCCACTTGAGCCAAAGTACCCCCTTCCCCCAGACAAACTTGTGGAGCTGACCCCTCCCCCCCCACCATGCACAATGAGTAATACCTCCTGTCAACCTTGAAATCCCCTAGTGCCCTGTCCTAGCCCTGGCAGAGAAGCTGACTAATATCAAATGACCAGCAGCCGAAAGTGCCGTGTGTGTAATTGATTCCGGACTGCATCCAGCTTGGCAGGCACCTAGCTGAGGAATTGTAACAACCCTGTGAGCCTGGTGTAGAAGCTGGCGGCCTTCCTCAGCCCGCACACTACCCCCGCAAACAATGCTACCTGAGAGCCGCCTGAGTGGGGAGAAACAATCCCTGCAGCAGCTGCACGTCCTAGTCAGAAGTAAACGCGGAAATGATGTCAGACAGTCGCCCGAAAATGACACATGACAAGAGTCCGCCCACTGTACACGACAAAATGTCAACAGGAAAGAGGAGGAGAAGGGCAGGCATTTATGTGGTCCGACTCCTCCTACAAATTCAGGCTGACCTGCGGTCAGCCTTCCCATAAGTCCATGAGTAAGCCAACACATTGTGCCTGATTTATTAAAGGGGTAAAACCTGTTTAATTTGTAAGGGGATTTACACTTAGCTTAGTAAATGAGGTAAACTTGTGCTGACTTAAATCATCCAATCATGTTCAAGCAAAAATCCTTTTTTATTTAGCATGTGATTTGGGTTATTTACAAAGTGAATTTTCACCACATTCACTAAGGAAAGGGAAAATTACAATTCAAAGTGAAAGTTAATTTTGCAAAGTGAAAAGGCTGCAGTTTTTTTTTTTTGTAAATTAGCGACATTGAATACTGTACTTCCTACATGGTTGAAATCTCATTTCAACAGTTGCAAGGCATGAATGAGAGGGACTGTAGTAGTTAATCTGCCCTGCATCTAGTGTCTACATTTGATGCAATTAAAAATTAGTTAAGTGCCACAACTTGTTTCCAGTCATAAGAACCTACTAGTCACTGACCATTTTTGTAAAGGCTTGTACACATGGTACAACGGTTGTACAACAGCTTCTTGTACAATCATCCGACCATTAGTACCCGCTATTATAACAGCCAACGTGCGACGGTCATACAACAGAAGTTGGATGAGCAGACTAGAAAACTTTTGTTGTACAACAAGCTGTCGTACGACCGTTGTACCGTGTGTACAGAGAAGTTGGGCCAACAAAGTTGTACATGCAAAACAGGCATACTCGGAAGTCAGGAGCGCCTGGAAGTGTCTGTCCATGTAAACCCACATTCCTAATTCACAAATCACATGCACCTGAACTTCCTCTTTATACGCTCGTAACACATCACTACGTTAGGCTTGGTCGTATGATCGCTTAGTGCACGTCAGTATGCGAGACACAACAGCCAACATACGATTTTGGACGTCGCGTGTACGAGGCTTAACTAAAAAAAAATCTGGAATGTGTGCAGACATTTTCTGGTTCCAGATCAGCTACACAAGGGCCCTTGGTTGAACAGATTGCAGAGGCATTGGGGTCGATTTGCTAAAATTGGAGAATGCAAAATCTGGTGCAGCTGTGTGGTAGCCAATCAACTTCTAACTTCAGCTTGTTCAATTAACCTCCCTGGCAGTCTGATTAGGTCAGTATTTACAATGTCAAAGCGGTACGTTGTTTTATATTGTAGGCCTGCAATTCTTAGAAATAACTCACTTAAAGAGGAAGTAAACCCTGATGGGTTTTACTTCCTCTTCGTTGCTCTGCATTACCCTGCATGTAAAAGCATAATAGGCTAGTATGCATCGCATACTAGCTTATTATGTGACACTTACCTTCATTGGAAGCCAGCACTGTCCCCGTCGTAGGAAGTGTCCATCTTCGCCCCTCTTCCTTCCGGGGCCGCAGACTCCGGCTCTGTGATTTGCCGGAGCCACGTGACGTCACTCCCGCGCATGCGAACGGGAGCCGCCAATCGTGGCACAATATCAGTGAAGGAACGTTTCTTCACTACGCATGTGCCTGATGATGTTGGCACATGGAAGTACACTGTATATCTACTAAACCGTGCAGGTTTAGGAGATATGCAGGGAACCTACAGGTAAGCCTTATTATAGGCTTACCTGTAGGTTAAAGTGGTTGTCATTGTCATTAGTTGACAACCACTTTAAGGCCCCTTTCACACAGGCGGATAGAATTCAGCTTTTAGCTGCGGATAGATGAGGTTTTCTACTGCAGCTATACTCAGACAATGCTTTCCTATGGCCCCATTCACACACTGCATTTAGCAACGGTTTCATTACATGAGGTTTTGTGCGATTAGAAAAAATAGATTTGACTGCGTCCAGGAACGATTTATGGCAGCTATCTGCATATAACTGCAGGTAATCGCAGTGTACTATTTAACCTGCAGATAGCAGTGGCAACAAGGAAAAGAAAATAGGAAGCACATCAGAAATGTCAAGAATGTTCCAATGCAGCTAAATGCAGCTGCATGTAAACGCAGCTAATCGCAATGTACAACTGCAAGTGATCGCTGTGATTAGAGTCTTCCAATTTCAAAATAACAAAACATGCTTTTAACAGCGGCAGAGCAGCCACCCGTGTGAAAGGAGCCTTAATCTGTCCAAACAAGAGTCTAGTAGACATCCCGGGTATTATAAAATTTGAAACCCGAAATCAAAAATTATAATATAATAAATAATTATAAAAAACAATAATATAATAATAATACATTTTATTCAATAATGTAATCAAACCAAAAACACTGAAATGTGTCCAAACAAGGGTGCAATATTACTAGTGACTGTAATACTAGACACTGCATATTGGTTTGAACTGTTTTTTTTTATTATTTCAGGATTCCCAGCCTAGAGGCGAGATCTGGGGACTTAAGCCTCGTACACACGGGATGACGATCGTACGTACGATCGTCGCAAATCGTATGTTGCATAATGTAACTTGCATACTGACTGCACTACACGATCGTACGACCACAGAAGAACGTTCAGGTGCATTTAATTAACATCCAGCCATTCCTGACTTCGGAGCATGCGTGTTTTGCACAATACAACTTGTTGTACCAACTGCTCTGTACACACAATACAACGGTCGTATGAGCGCTTGTTGGTACGACCAAGTTTTCTAGTTTGCTCATACAACTCCCTTGTACAGCCATCGCATGTTCGACTGTTCTAATCACGCATACGAACGATCGATATCGCATACAACGGTCGTTAGTACGACCTGTTGTATATGATCGTCGTCCCGTGTGTACAAGGTTTTATAGACCACAAATCTCGCTGTGGAGAGGACCTGTCATGCCCTATTCATATTACAAGGGATGTTTACATTCCTTGTAATGGGAATAAAAGTGATAAAAAAATGTAAAAAGAAAGTGTCAAAATAGAAAAATAAAAGTAAAATAAACAATAAAAAAACATTAAAAGCACCCCCGTTCCCGTATGCTCACTCACAGAAGCAAACGCATATGTAGGTCATGCCCGCATATGTAAATGGTGTTCAAATAGCTGTCGTCACTTTCAGTGTCTGATGACAAATTTCCCCACGAATCACTAGCGCTCAATTCTGCAAATGATTCTAATGCACTATCGCCAGGACTGTCTTTAACCTGGGGCAATTTGCCCAGGGCCCAGCCATTGTAGGGGGGGCCCAAAGCAGCTGAGTTTCCCCTGGAGCCCGTGCTGCCTGCCGGATTTTTTTTTCAGCCGGAGTTCTGCTCCGGCGCTTGTCACTTGCTAGTGCTGAGCTGCTCGCTACTGTCACTTGTTAATACAGAAGCGCTGCTTCCGTATTTACAAGTGACAGCCCTTTACATCCGCCCCTGCTCTGCACATTAAGCTGTATACGAGAGCAGAGGAGGGTGAGGGCGGGGGATAAGAAGCTCCTCCATGGACATGCATGTTGCAGCTTCTCTTGTGCAGACCCGCTCTGATGATTTTTAGGTAATGGAGTCTGGAGGCAGGGGCGGGTGGTATTGTTGCCAAGGAGTGCTGTGTTCTTGGGGTGGAATGGTGCAAGAGGAATGCTATGTATTGAAGGAGGGGGAGGGGGGTTTAAACTGGAATCTGGGGGAGGAAAGCTCTGCACTTGGAGGGTACTTGGATGTACACAACACACCCCTAAACCCTGCAATCTGCACATAGCGCACCCCTCCACCATTAATTCCATACAAAGCGCACCCCTCCACCCTGTACTCCATACATAGTTCACTCCTCCACAATGCACTCCATACATAGCGCACCCCTCCACCATGCACTCCATACATAGCGCACCCTTCCACCATGCACTCCATACATAGCATATCCCTCCACCATGCACTCCATACATAGCGCACCCCTCCACCATGCACTCTATACATAGCGCACCCTTCCACCATGCCCTTCACCGTGAATTCCATACATAGCGCACCCCTCCACCATGCACTCTATGCATAGCGCACCCTTCCACCATGCACTCTATACATAGCGCACCCTTCCACCATGCCCTCCACTGTGAATTCCATACATAGCGCACCCCTCCACCATGCACTCCATACATAGCGCACCCCTCCGCCATGAACGCTATACATAGCGCACTCCTCCACCATGCACTCCATACATAGCGCACTCCTCCACCATGCACTCCATACATAGCGCACTCCTCCACCATGCACTCCATACATAGCGCACCCCTCCACCATGCACTCTATGCATAGCGCACCCTTCCACCATGCACTCTATACATAGCGCACCCTTCCACCATGCCCTCCACTGTGAATTCCATACATAGCGCACCCCTCCACCATGCACTCCATACATAGCGCACCCCTCCGCCATGAACGCTATACATAGCGCACTCCTCCACCATGCACTCCATACATAGCGCACCCCTCCACCATGCACTCCATACATAGCGCACCCCTCCGCCATGCACGCTATACATAGCGCACTCCTCCACCATGCACTCCATACATAGCGCACCCCTCCACCATGCACTCCATACATAGTGCACCCCTCCACCATGCACTCCATATATAGCGCACTCCACCATGCACTCCATACATAGCATACTCTTCCACCATGCACTCCATACATAGCGCACTCCTCCACCATGCACTCCATACATAGCGCACTCCTCCACCATGCACTCCATACATAGCGCACTCCTCCACCATGCACTCCATACATAGCGCACCCCTCCACCATGCACTCCATACATAGCGCACCCCTCCGCCATGCACGCTATACATAGCGCACTCCTCCACCATGCACTCGATACATAGCGCACCCCTCCACCATGCCCTCCACCGTGAATTCCATACATAGCACACCCCTCCACCATGCACTCCATACATAGCACACTCCTCCACCATGCACTCCATACATAGCGCACTCCTCCACCATGCACTCCATACATAGCGCACTCCTCCACCATGCACTCCATACATAGCGCACTCCTCCACCATGCACTCCATACATAGCGCACCCCTCCACCATGCACTCCATACATAGTGCACCCCTCCACCATGCACTCCATATATAGCGCACTCCACCATGCACTCCATACATAGCATACTCTTCCACCATGCACTCCATACATAGCGCACTCCTCCACCATGCACTCCATACATAGCGCACTCCTCCACCATGCACTCCATACATAGCGCACTCCTCCACCATGCACTCCATACATAGCGCACCCCTCCACCATGCACTCCATACATAGCGCACCCCTCCGCCATGCACGCTATACATAGCGCACTCCTCCACCATGCACTCGATACATAGCGCACCCCTCCACCATGCCCTCCACCGTGAATTCCATACATAGCACACCCCTCCACCATGCACTCCATACATAGCACACTCCTCCACCATGCACTCCATACATAGCGCACTCCTCCACCATGCACTCCATACATAGTGCACCCCTCCACCATGCACTCCATATATAGCGCACTCCACCATGCACTCCATACATAGCATACTCTTCCACCATGCACTCCATACATAGTGCACTCCTCCACCGTGAATTCCATACATAGTGCACCCCTCCACCGTGCACTCAATACATAGCACACTCCTCCACCATGCGCTCCATACATAGCGCACTCCTCCACCATGAATTCCATACATAGCGCACCCTTCCACCGTCCACTCCATACATAGCGCACCTCTCCACTGTGCACTCCATACATAGTGCACCCCTCCACCGTGCACCCCATATATAGCTTACCCCTCAACCCTGCACCCCGTACGTAGCTCACCCCTCAACCCTGCACTCCATACAAATACACCCCTCAATCCTGCACTCTGTATGTAGTGCACCCCTCAATCCTGCAATCTGTACCTAGCGCAGCCATCAGTTATGCACTCTGTACATAGCACACCCTTCAGCTATGCACTCTGTACATAGTGCACCCCTCAACTCTGCACTCTGTACATAGTGCACACCTCAACCCTGCACTCTGTACGTAGCAAACCCCTCAACCCTGCATTCTGTAAATAGCGCACTTCTCAACCCTGCACTCCATACAAAGCACATCCCTCAGTCTTGAACTCTGTATGTAGCACACCGCTCAACTATGAACTCTGTACATAGTTGACTCCTCAACCCTGCACTCTATACGTAGCGCACCCTTGAACTCTGTATGTAGCACACCCCTCAACCCTGCACTCTGTATGTAACACACTCTTCAACCATGCACTCTGTACGTAGCTTACCTCTCAATCCTGCACTCTGTACATAGCGCACCCCTCAGCCCTGCATTCTGTACATAGCGCACCACTCAACCTTGCACTCCATACAAAGTGCACCCCCAATCCTACACTCTGTATGTAGTGCACCCCTCAATCCTGCACTCTGTACATAGCGCACCCTTCAGCTATGCACTCTGTACATAGAGCACCCCTCAACCCTGCACTCTGTATGTAGCATACCCCTCAACCCTTCACTCTGTACGTAGCACACTTCTCAACCCTGCACTCCATACAAAGCACATCCCTCAGTCTTGAACTCTGTATGTAGCACACCGCTCAACTATGAACTCTGTACATAGTTGACTCCTCAACCCTGCACTCTATACGTAGCGCACCCTTGAACTCTGTACGTAGCACACCCCTCAACCCTGCACTCTGTATGTAACATACCCTACAACAATGCACTCTGTACATAGCTCACCTCTCAATCCTGCACTCTGTACATAGCGCACCCCTCAGCCCTGCATTCTGTACATAGCGCACCACTCAACCTTGCACTCCATACAAAGTGCACCCCCAATCCTACACTCTGTATGTAGTGCACCCCTCAATCCTGCACTCTGTACATAGCGCACCCTTCAGCTATGCACTCTGTACATAGAGCACCCCTCAACCCTGCACTCTGTATGTAGCATACCCCTCAACCCTTCACTCTGTACGTAGCACACTTCTCAACCCTGCATTCCATACAAAGCACATCCCTCAATCTTGAACTCTGTATGTAGCACACTGTTCAACTATGAACTCTGTACATAGTTGGTCCCTCAACCCTGCACTCTATACATAGCACACCCTTGAACTCTGTACGTAGCACACCCCTCAACCCTGCACTCTGTATGTAACATACCCTACAACAATGCACTCTGTACATAGCTCACCTGTCAATCCTGCACTCTGTACATAGCGCACCCCTCAGCCCTGAATTCTGTACATAGCGCACCACTCAATCTTGCACTCCATACAAAGCGCACCCCCAATCCTGCACTCTTTGTGTAGCTCACCCTTCAACACTGCTCTACTGCAGACAGCATGACATATTATTTATTTCTGGGAGCCTGTCCTCAGGGATACTGCTCATATTGGACTCTGTTCCTACCTGCACTCAGTTAACCTTCATAGTTGTGTGTGCTTTACTCTGCTCATTGCTAATAGCGTGTTGTAGGAGTTTTCTGTCTATTGATGGGTCCTCTCACCTCCCCAGTCCATAGTGTGCAGGCAGTTGGAGATGATGTGCTGTAACCTCTAGCACCCAATAAGTGGTAATGATGCACAGTAACCTCTAGCAACCAATCAGTGAGTGGTGATAATGTGCAGTAACCTCTAGCAACCAATGAGTGAGCAGTAAGCATGTAACCTCTAGCAACCAATGGGTTAGCAGTAATGATGTGCAGTACCTTCTAGCAACCAATCAGCAAACAGAAATGATGTGCTGTAACCTAGCAACTAATCAGTGAGTCGTAATGTGTACTGTAATTTCTAGCATCCAGTCAGTGAGCAGTAATGATATGCTGTAGCCTCTGACAATCATTCGCAAGCGCTGCCTGATCTGCTATAGTAAACTGATTTTGAGTCTAGCTGCTATTTATTGTATGTCTCAGAGTGGGGGGGGGGAGCTGGGGGGCCCAAAGAAAAGGTTTGCCCGGGGTCCAATCAATATTAAAGATGGCCCTGACTATTGCTGTCTTCTAGCTGGTCCAAAAGCGCTATTGACACAGAGGGACTCCTTTTGGAAGCCATGGACACTCTCAAGTTTCCAGGCAGAAAGAATAGTAAAAGTGCAGGCAGGGCACTGGACAAAGCACCAGGGACAAATCTGAGGTGAAATGATCTGATACAGTAATGTAATCTACAGATTACTATGTATTGTGTGTGTGTGTTTATGCTTTTAACTTTATGAAATCCCCGCTGGCTACGCCCCTATGCATCGCGGCGCTCGCAGGGAACGGAGCCCGGAACCTATATACATCAAGCAGAGGACATCGCTGGAGGACATTGCAGGATCAATTTATCAGTGTAATCCCGAGTGTGGCTCGGGGTTACCTCTTATGGTACTGAAAATTAACCCCGAGCCACACTAGGGATTACCACTGGGGAGGTTGATGGGGTTGTAAAGTCAGAAGGTTTTTTTATCTTAATGCATAGAATGTGTGTGTGCAGCATCCCCCTTCAGCCCCCCTAATACTTACCTGAGCCCTATCTCTGTCCAACAATGCTCCCGAGTGTCTCGGCTGCTGGGACTCTCCCTCCTGAATGGTTGAGACACGGCAGCGGCGCCATTAGCTCCCACTGCTGTCAATCAAAATCAGTTAGCCACTCGGGAGAGAGAGGGAGTGGGGCCGAACCACAGTTCCATGTCTGAATGGACACATGGAGCTGCAGCTCAGCTCGGGTACCCCCATAGCAAGCTGCTTACTGTGAGGACACTCCAGAGGAGGGAGGGGCAAGGAACACCGAAGAGGGATCCGAGAAGAGGAGGACATGGGCTGCTCTGTGCAAATCCAACTGGTAAGTATAACATGTTTGTTATTGTTATGGGGGAAAAAAGACTTTATTATCACTATAAGCTTTGACAAAAAAAACTGGAAGCTGGTTTCTATCCAGAGCTGCATCAGAATTTGCACTCTTTAGTAAATCAACCCCAAGGTCCACCTCCTCCATGAACTGCCTCTTACAGAGTATAGAGAATACCCCACATCACTTGTTTAGGATGTGGCCATAACATAAAGGAGGGGACATTAACATTCATTAAAAATGTTGTAATGGTTAGCCAATTTTCTGGAAAAATAGGAAAGCTCAAACTTGGCATCCTAATTTTTTAAAAAGGTTAGGCTCTACCAGATCATATCACTTTTTCCCACTGCGGTCCTCTCACTCTAAATAATTACACTAAGCAGCTAGTTTGCTAAGAGATGGCTGTACAAGTACAGGCTTAAGAGATGAAAGAGAACCCACATTTGAAAGTCAAATTTATTTTCCTGAAATATAAACTTACATACTGACACAATAAACCAATCATTCTACTATGCTAAAGCTTGTTAGCCTAACATGGAATCTTTGGTGCTGCATTGATAGGTATAAAACCTTCCTCTAACCTAACATTTTCCAGATAATATACTATTAAATGCTAAAGAAGAAGGCACAAATCATGTGCTCTTTCCTAGAAATATAAACTGCTGAAATAGCAGGGATGTTTTTCTTGTTAATGTAATACTTCCCATGACCAAACTTAATAAGGGCATGTGTCTTGTCTTTCTTGTATATTGAGGTCACTGTTCCATTTTTCTGTTTCCCCGTGCCATTGTTGCTCTTGCTGTTCCACCTGTCATGTCACCTTACATTTTTTGGTAATATTCTCTAAAGCTCATGTGGTGTACAAGGAATACAAAAGTTGGATTGCTCTTAAGTTACACTGACATAGCTCTGTCAGGTCTACACAAGACAGGACTATGGAACCTCCTATTGTCCATAACCTAGAGGCATAGGCGTCCACAGAACTTTTTTCAGGGGGTTCATTATTTTAAGGTCACTCATGCTCCGCCCCTTTTCGACAATGTCATTATTACATTATCACGGTCAGAGACTGTGCACATAGTACAGGAGACAAAGTCCCCTCTGTACTATGTCCGCAGCCTTAAAATGCAGCCTTACCAGTGCCCACCAAATGCAGCCTTACCAGTGTCCATGAAATGCAGCCTTACCAGTGTTCATGAAATGCAGCCTTACCAGTGTCCATGAAATGCAGCCTTACCAGTGCCCATGAAATGCAGCCTTACCAGTGCCCATGAAATGCAGCCTTACCAGTGCCCATGAAATGCAGCCTTACCAGAGTGCCCATGAAATGCAGCCTGATCAGTGCCCATGAAATGCAGCCTTACCAGAGTGCCCGTGAAATGCAGTCCTACCAGAGTGCCCTTGAAATGCAGCCTTACCAGTGTTCATGAAATGCAGCCTTACCAGTGTCCATGAAATGCATCCTTACCAGTGTCCATGAAATGCAGCCTTACCAGTGCCCATGAAATGCAGCCTCACCAGTGCCCATGAAATGCAGCCTTACCAGAGTGCCCATGAAATGCAGCCTGATCAGTGCCCATGAAATGCAGCCTTTCCAGAGTGCCCGTGAAATGCAGTCCTACCAGAGTGCCCATGAAATGCAGCCTTACCAGTGTTCATGAAATGCAGCCTTACCAGTGTTCATGAAATGCAGCCTTACCAGTGTCCATGAAATGCAGCCTTACCAGAGTGCCCATGAAATGCAGCCTTACCAGTGTCCATGAAATGCAGCCTTACCAGTGTCCATGAAATGCAGCCTTACCAGAGTGCCCATGAAATGCAGCCTGATTAGTGCCCATGAAATGCAGCCTTACCAGAGTGACCATGAAATGCAGCCTTACCAGAGTGCCCATGAAATGCAGCCTTACCAGAGTGCTCATGAAATTCAGCCTGATCAGTGCCCATGAAATGCACCCTTACCAGAGTTCCCATGAAATGCATCCTTACCAGAGTGCCCATGAAATGCAGCCTTATGAGTGCCCATGAAATGCAGCCTTACTAGAGTGCCCATGAAATGCAGCCTGATCACACAGAGCGGCGATCTCCTGCTCTGTCACGGAGCTTGAATTTGAATATTACGGCGGCCACTGCAACAAAGTCCCACCTCCTAGACCCAGTTCCTATGATACTCGTCACACTGATTCAATGTCCTGGCATGACTACCAGAGTGCCCATGAAATTCAGCCTCATCAGTGCCTATGAAATGCACCCTTCCCAGAGTGCCCATGAAATTCATCCTTACTAGTGCCCATGAAATGCAGCTTTACCAGAGTTCCCATGAAATGCAGCCTTACCAGAGTGCCCATGAAATGCAGCCTTACGGCCCATGAAATGCATTCTTACCAGAGTGCCCATGAAATGCAGCCTGATCACACAGAGCAGCGATCTCCTGCTCTGTCACGGAGCTTGGATTTGAATATCCCAGCAGCCACTGCAACAAAGTCCCACCTCCTAGACCCGGCTCCTATGATAATTGTCACACTGATTCAATGTCCTGGCATGACTACCAGAGTGGCCATGAAATTCAGCCTGATCAGTGTCCATGAAATGCACCCTTACCAGAGTGCCCATGAAATACACCCTTACCAGAGTGCCCCTGAAATGCAGCCTTACTAGTGCCCATGAAATGCAGCCTTACCAGAGTTCCCATGAAATGCAGCCTTACCAGAGTGCCCATGAAATTCAGCCTGATCAGTGCCCATGAAATGCACCCTTACCAGAGTGCCCATGAAATGCAGCCTTACCGGAGTACCCATGAAATGCAGCCTTACTAGTGCCCATGAAATGCAGCCTTACCAGAGTGCCCATGAAATGCAGCCTGATCACACAGAGCAGCGATCTCCTGCTCTCTCACGGAGCTTGGATTTGAATATCCCAGCAGCCACTGCAACAAAGTCCCACCTCCTAGACCCGGCTCCTATGATAATTGTCACACTGATTCAATGTCCTGGCATGACTACCAGAGTGGCCATGAAATTCAGCCTGATCAGTGTCCATGAAATGCACCCTTACCAGAGTGCCCATGAAATACACCCTTACCAGAGTGCCCCTGAAATGCAGCCTTACTAGTGCCCATGAAATGCAGCCTTACCAGAGTTCCCATGAAATGCAGCCTTACCAGAGTGCCCATGAAATTCAGCCTGATCAGTGCCCATGAAATGCACCCTTACCAGAGTGCCCATGAAATGCAGCCTTACCGGAGTACCCATGAAATGCAGCCTTACTAGTGCCCATGAAATGCAGCCTTACCAGAGTGCCCATGAAATGCAGCCTGATCACACAGAGCAGCGATCTCCTGCTCTCTCACGGAGCTTGGATTTGAATATCCCAGCAGCCACTGCAACAAAGTCCCACCTCCTAGACCCGGCTCCTATGATAATTGTCACACTGATTCAATGTCCTGGCATGACTACCAGAGTGGCCATGAAATTCAGCCTGATCAGTGTCCATGAAATGCACCCTTACCAGAGTGCCCATGAAATACACCCTTACCAGAGTGCCCATGAAATGCAGCCTTACTAGTGCCCATGAAATGCAGCCTTACCAGAGTTCCCGTGAAATGCAGCCTTACCAGAGTGCCCATGAAATTCAGCCTGATCAGTGCCCATGAAATGCACCCTTACCAGAGTGCCCATGAAATGCAGCCTTACCGGAGTACCCATGAAATGCAGCCTTACTAGTGCCCATGAAATGCAGCCTTACCAGAGTTCCCATGAAATGCAGCCTTACCAGAGTGCCCATGAAATGCAGCCTTACGAGTGCCCATGAAATGCAGCCTTACCAGAGTGCCCATGAAATGCAGCCTGATCACACAGAGTGGCGATCTCCTGCTCTGTCACGGAGCTTGGATTTGAATATCCCGACGGCCGCTGCAATAATGTCCCACCTCCTAGACCCGGCTCCTATGATACTCGTCACGCTGATTAAATATCCTAGCATTGGATCAGTGTTCCATCTATCACAGGAGCCGGGTCTAGTAGGTGGGACTTTGTGAACACTCTGTGACACAGCGGGAGATTGCTGCTGTGTTTGTGTGTGACACCAACGTACACGAGGTGGATTGAGGGGAGGACTCTGGCACCTGAACTTCAGCGCTCTCCCTCTGCCTCAGTCTGTGGTGCCAGGATCAGCCATAGATCCCATCCCTGACTCCGGGGGGCACTTGACCCCATTTGCCCCTCATTGTGGATGCCCATGCCTAGAGCGGAGTGGTTCTGCAGTGGTGTAATTGATAGCATTTAATACAGGCAGAAAGCACAATACGTTATCAATCAGCTCACACGATTTATGGTTCAATTAAGTATTTTTAAAAAGAAACATCAAAACACTGTCAAATTTAACAGACCAAGTAAGAGACATTCTTTGTTAGTGTTTACATACACTTTATTTTAACCATTTAATTATTAGAGGAAATTGATACCTTGATACCCAGATTAAATTTAGCAGTATCAGTTAACAATAACTCTGTGTGACTAATTTGTCCATGCAATTGTTTTTTACATTTTTAAAGACATATAAGGAGTGTTTTTTTTTAATAAGCTGACAAATGGACAAAAATGTAAAAAAAAAATAATAATATGTTATTTTATACACAAGTCTTTGATCATATTTTTCACATTTTTCAAATTAATGTAGTTATTATTTATAACCTGTATAGCACAATGACAGCTATAGCTTGTCAGTTTTCACTGTGCCTCTTTTTGTATCCATCGACCCCCCCCCCCCGTTGCCTTGTCACTGAGAATGAATGGCTCCTGTTGCCCCAGCAAAGCCAGCGAGACCCGGAAGTGAGGGGAGAGAAGAGCTGCAGACTTGCACAGCGTTGGATTGAATGAGGGCTCAGGTAAGTAAAAGGGAGGGGGTGAGGGGGGATGCTGATGGCAAAACATTTTTTACTTTAATGCAAGGAATGCATTAAGGTAAAAAAAATGTTTAGGCTTTAGAACCACTTTAACCACGTGCCGCAGCGTGACGGCGGCAAGGTGGCTCGTTATCGCGAAACACCATCACAGGACGGAGGCCGCGATAACTAGTATTGTGAGTGCTCAGTGTGACCTGGGGGGCCAGGGAGCGGGTAGGGCGGACTCGATCGCTACCCGCAATGGCCCCCCCCCCCCGCAGTGAGGGAACGGAGGTCCATGTATGTAAACACGGATCTCTGTTCTCATAGAGGGGGAAGGGTTGTGATCACAGGCTTCCTGTATATGGAAGCCGTAATCACTCCCCTCCCCCTGCCAGCCCAGCACCAATACAGTTAGAACACACCCAGGGAACACAGTTAACCCTTAGAGCACCCCCTTCAGGTTAACCCCTTCCGATTGTGTGTGACAGGGAGATTGCGGTAACAGCTCGTTACCGCCTACTGTACACCAAGCACACTGATCACCCCCCCAATAAAGAGGACCTGTCACCATCCCATCAAAGTACCTGTCAAAGCCCATCAGAGTACCTGTCACCTGCCCATCAGAGTACCCGAGTACCTGTCACCTGCCCATCAAAGTACCCGAGTACCTGTCACCTGTCCATCAGAGTACCCGAGTACCTGTCACCTGCCCATCAAAGTGCCCGAGTACGTGTCACCTGTCCATCAGAGTACCCGAGTACCTGTCACCAGCCCATCTGAGTACCCAAGTACCTGTCACCTGTCCATCAGAGTACCTGAGTACCTGTCACCTGTCCATCAGAGTACCCGAGTACCTGTCACCTGCCCATCAAAGTGCCCGAGTACCTGTCACCTGTCCATCAGAGTACCCGAGTACCTGTCACCAGCCCATCTGAGTACCGAGTACCTGTCACCAACCCATCAAAGTACCTGAGTACCTGTCACCAGACCATCAGAGTACCCGAGTACCTGTCACCAGACTATCAGAGTACCCGAGTACCTGTCACCTGCCCATCAGAGTACCTGTCACCTGCCCATCAGAGTATCCGAGTACCTGTCACCAGCCCATCAGAGTACCCGAGTACTTGTCACCAGTCCATGAGAGTACCCGAGTACCTGTCACCTGCCCATCAGAGTACCAGAGTACCTGTCACCAGCCAATCAGCGTACCAGAGTATCTGTCACCAGCCCATCTGAGTCCCCAAGTACCTGTAACCAGCCCATCAGAGTACCCAAGTACCTGTCACCTGCACATAAAAGAGAACCTGAGTACCTGTCACCAGCCCGGCAAAGTACCCGAGTACCTGTCACCTGCCCATTAGAGTACCCGATTACCTGTAACCAGACCATCAGCCTACCAGAGTACCTGTCACCTGACCATCTGAGTACCCAAGTACCTGTCACCAGCCCATCAGCACACGCGAGTACCTGTCACCTGCCCACCTGAGTACCCGAGTACCTGTCACCTGCCCACCTGAGTACCCGAGTACCAGTCACCAGCCCATCAGAGTACCCGAGTACCTGTCACCTGCCCTTCAGATTACCCGATTACCTGTCACCAACCCATTTGAGTAACCGAGTACCTATCTGCAGCCCATCAGAGTACCCAAGTACCTTTTACCAATCCATCAGATTACCCGAGTACCTGTCTCCAGCCCATCAAAGTACCCAAGTACCTATCTGCAGCCCATCAGAATACCTAAGTACCTATCTGCAACCCATTAGAGTACCCGAGTACCTATCTGCAGCCCATGCCTCATAGAATATACCTCGGGTGTTTGCTTCCCAAAATGGGGTAATTTTGGGGGTAATTCCACTGTCCTGGTGCCCCGGGGCCTTCAAAAGTGTGATAGGTATGAATGAAATTTTATGTGTAATTTATGCTCCTAGAACGCCTGACAGTGCTCCATGCATGTTCGGCCTCTGCATGTGGCCAGGGTGTGAAAAAGTCTCACACATGTGGTATCGCCATACTCGGGACAAGTAGCAGAATATATTTTGGGGGGTAATTTTTGCTATGTGCATGCTATGTGTTAGAAATATCTCATAAATTGACCACTTTGTGTAAAAATAAAAGCGTTTTCATTTTCTTTCCACGTTTTTTGAAGACTTGTGAAAAAAATGAACCATTCAAAAGACTCATAATGCCTCATAGACTATACTTTGGAGTGTTTGCTTTCCAAAATGGGGTCATTTTGTGGCTAATTCCATTGTCCTGGTGCTCCAGGGCCTTCAAAAGTTTAATGGGTCTTTAGGAAATTAGATGTAAAATTTCTGCTCCTAGAATGCCTGACGGTGCTCCCTGCATGTTGTACCTCTCTATGCGGCCAGGCTGTGTAAAAGTCTCACACATGTGGTATCGCCATACTCGGGATGAGTAGCAGAATATATTTTGGGGGGTAATTCTTGCTATGTGCATGCTATGTGTTAGAAATATCTTATAAATTGACCACTTTGTGTAAAAATAAAAGCGTTTTCATTTTCTTTCCACGTTTTTCGAAGACTTGTGGAAAAAAATGAACCATTCAAAAGACTCATAATGCCTCATAGATTATACGTTGGGGTGTTTGCTTTCCAAAATATGGTCATTTTGTGGGTAATTCCATTGTCTTGGTGCTTCAGGGCCTTCAAAAGTGTAATAGGTCGTTAGGAAATTAGATGTGAAAATTCCGCTCCTAGAATGCATGACGGTGCTCCCTGCATGTTGGACCTCTCTATGTGGCCAGACTGTGAAAAAGTCTCACACATGTGGTATCGCCATACTCGGGGAGAGTAGCAGAATGTATTTTGGGGTGTAATTGGAAGTATGCATATGCTGTGTGGGAGAAATAACTTGTAGTTATGACAATTTTGTGCAAAAAAAAAAAATAAAATAATAATTTCTTAATTTTCCCAATAATTGTGGGAAAAAAGTACAACTTTAAAAAACTCGCCATGCCTCTTACTAAATACCTTGGAATGTCTACTTTTCAAAATGGGGTCATTTGGGGGGTATTTGTAGTTTCCTGACATTTCAGGGCCTCAAGAAATGAGATAGGCCATCAGTGCATCAGGTGTGATCAATTTTCAATGATTGGCACCATAGTTTGTAGACTCTATAACTTTCACACAGACCAAATAATATACACTTATTTGGGTTATTTTTACCAAAGATAGGTAGCAGTATAGGTTTTGGCCCAAATTTATGAACACAAATTACTTATTTGCAAAATGTTATCACAGAAACTAAAAAAAAGTGGTTTTTTTTTCAAAATGTTTGCACTTTTTTCAATTATGTCACAAAAAATAAAAAACCCAGAGGTTCTTAAATACCACAAAAAGAAAGCTCTATTTGTGTGAAAAAAATTATAAAAATTTTGTTTGGGTACAGTGTAGCATGAGAGAGTAATTGTCATTCAAAGTGTGAGAGCGCTGAAAGCTGAAAATTGGTCTGGGAAGGAAGGGGGTATAAACGTCCAGTATTGAAGTGGTTAAACGCCGATTGCAGTTTTTTTTTACCAAAAATATGAGGAAGAATATAAATCGGCCAAAACCGATGAAAAAAAAATGTTTTTTTATATATTTTTTTTGGATTTGTATTTTAGCAAAAAGTAAGAAAAATTGGGGTTTTTTTGTTGCTAAATTGCCGCTATTTTTTTGTTTATAGCGGGGATCAGAAATGACGCAGAGGGGATCAAATACCACCAAAAGAAAGCTCTATTTGTGGGAAAAAAAGGATGCAAATTTTGTTTGGGTACAACGTCGCACGACCGCGCAATTGTCAGTGCCGAATCGCAAAAAGTGCTCTGGTCCTAAAGTGTGAAATCCTTCCGGGCTGAAGTGGTTAAGGCTCCATGTACACTAGCATTTTTTTTAAGCTACAAAAATGCTGGAAAAAAGAAAAGTTTTAGTAGTGTTGTAAGAGCGTTTAGTAGTGTTATCGTTTTATTAGCATTTTTGCACTTCCTTTAACCACTTTCCGCCCGGCCTATAGCAGAATGACGGCTGGGCGGTGGATGCGTTAATCTGATTAGACGTCATATTACATCCAGCAGGATAAGCCGCGATCGCGCGCCCGAGGAGACGTGCAGCATGGCGATTGTTGGTGTGGTGTGTCACTCTGACACACCGCAACTCTGATCGTGGCAAAGAGCCTACGATGTAGACTCTTTACCACCTGATCAGCTGTGACCAATCACAGCTGATCACAGCGTTTAACCACAAAGTGCCAATAAACGGCTTTCCTTGGTTTGTGCTGACAGGGAGAGCCAATGGGCGGTTCTCCTGTCAGAGGGGGGGTTTGCGCTGATAGTCAGCGCATTGTTTATCAGCTCAGCTCCCATCAGAGGTACCCACCACATCTATCAATCACTGCCCATCACAGTGCCAATCAGTGCCCATTAGTAACACCTGTCAGAGTCCTTCACAGATGCCAATCAGTGCCCATCAGTAATAACTGTCAGTACCTCATCATCAGCGCTGCCTATCAGTGCCATCTATTCATGCCCATTAGTGGCCATCAATGTCGCCTGTCATTGCCAATCAGTGCCGCCTGTCAGTGCCAATCAGTGCCGCCTGTCAGTGCCCATCAGTGCCGCTTATTAGTGCCCATCAGTGCCACCTATCAGTGCCTGTCAGTGCCACCTATCAGTGCCCATCAGTGCCGTCTATCAGTGCCAATCAGTGCCACCTATCAGCGTCCATCAGTGCTGCATATCAGTTTTGCCTATCAGTGCCCATCAATTCTACATATTAGTGCCTCCTCATCAGTGCCCATGAGTGCCACCTTATCAGTGCCACCTTATAAGTGCCACCTCATCAGTGCCAGTCAGTGCAGCCTCATTTTTTAATAGAAATGAAGAAAAACTTGTTTTTTCAAAAATGTCAGTCTTTTTTAGTTTGCTTAGCAAAAAATAAAATCCCCAGTGGTGATCAAATACCACCAAAAGAAAGCTCTATTTGTGGGAAGAAAATTATAAAAATTTAGTTTGAGTACAGTGTTACATGACCGTGCAATTGTCATTCAAAGTGTGACAGAACTGGAAGCTGAAAATTGTCCTGGGCAGGAAGGGAAGAAAGTGTCTGGTATTGAAGTGTTTAAATAAAAGGGAAAAAAGCTAGTAGCGTTTAGGAGCGTTTAGCTGCGTTTAGGATCATTTCTGCTGGAAGAACGCTACAAGAAACTCTACAAAAACATTTTTTTTTCTGCTCCTAGACGCTGAAGCTCAAAAAACGCTTACAGCCTAAAGCAGTGTGCATGGGCACATAGGATAACACTATTTAGCTTCTAGTAGCAGAAAAACATGCTAATAACAGCTTCTAGGAGCTAAAAAAAAATGCTAGTGTGCATGGAGCCTAAGACCAGCTCCTGTCAGTTAGAATGCTTGGAACTAGCTCTTCTAGGTCATTGTGCCTGAGAATACGAATCTTTAGATTATACTTCTGCTAATGGTAGTTGACAATGAAAGTGCTGCCTCTTGATAATGAAAGTGCAGGTGCTAACTAACTAACCCAGTCTGTACACAAGGCCCTCTTCCCATCAGATAGCAATCAAAATCATACCTCATGATGCAGACACACAGCTTGGCTTTTCTAGGGCTGGACAGTGTTTCCACGCTTTTTCACACTGCATTGTATGTACTATACAAGGCTTTTTTTCTCAGAGAATAGGAGCAGGAACTCCCCCTTTCGGAGTCATCCCTTTTTCCGTCCCCACCTTCGAGCACCATTCCTTGGTTCCACCCCTACCCACCTCCCAGTACTGCTATTTTAGAGAATGCAGAACCACGTACATTATCAATTTGTGGTAATTTATATGGAATTTGGTAATGATAACAAGAAAAGCAGTTAAATTGATCCCCTGCAGCCCCCTGCTGGCAACAATAGATACCCCTAACAACAATGGATCACCTGCAACAAAGTGGGGGGGGGGGGGGGGGGGGGGGGGGGGGGGGGGGGGGGGGGGGGGGGGGGGGGGGGGGGGGGGGGGGGGGGGGGGGGGGGGGGGGGGGGGGGGGGGGGGGG
>BLSH010139742.1:140631-152320 GCA_018402905.1 Glandirana rugosa
ATGTTGGAGAAATTCAGTCCGGACTCATTTAAATGGAATGGACATGTTTTTTTGAGTGTGATCCGTGGATAGATACCATCTCCCGCAGGTATTCATATTTCGTATTTATTCATCGTAGAGGGATTTGTAAAATCGTCAAGTACGTTAACGGACGAAAGTATAGAACCGTTCGTGACAAATGATATGATGTATCTGTTCGTAAACAGTAAAGTCGCTCACATGTAATAATAATAATAATAATATGTCCTAAATATATCGCGGTTGTTAAATGCGTCGCGAAATGTTGAACTCCCATCTGTCATGTTTATGTTATGTGAATTTATGTCATCCTTAGTCTCCCGGGACGAGCAATCTCGAATGTTAGATTTTTCCCTTCCAGTTCTCTATGTGCTCCATTATTGACCCTACTGTATTTAAGTGTATTGTATTTGTACTGTCTACCCTCAAGTTGTAAAGCGCTGCGTAAATTGTTGGCGCTATATAAATCCTGTATAATAATAATAATAATAATGTACACTCGCTGAAATGACAAATGCTTGTCTATGTAGTATAGTAAACAGTGCTTGCCAAGATATGAAAGCAGGCAATTGCATGAACTGCTAAAATGTTTAGGGAGATGCTACTTATTTATGCTTTATACTTATGGACGCCCTCTACCATAGATAGGTGCCTAGTGTGAGTTTTTTTGTACAGGTAAGGTAAATTTACTCAGGCCTGACTTAAAGAGGTTGTATACTCTATATGATGACTTTCATCCATCTAACACATTACTGCAAGCTGAGTAATTATCGCTCTTTCTAACAGTGCCTACCTTCGTCCTTTCGCTATTATAGATATATTTTTTCTAGGGATGTAATCCCGCGCAAGCTCAGAATAGCCGCATTTTCCAGCAGGCCTCGAGTCCCCTGGAAAAATGAAGGGTGTATGCCGGGGCTGCGTCATTTCCTATTGTCAACGTCAGCCGGGCAATCCTGCGATATCTCGTCCAGCAGAGGAGGATTGTTGTCACCTCATGACCTGATACGTCACGAGGTGGAGGAGAGAGACAGAGAGGCTGCTATGCTGAACCTAATTCGCAGGTGCGGGATTACGGCCATCTATAGGAAGTGTGGGCAGAAATTAATCATATACAGGACACGGAAGCCCACACTTACAATGGCGCCAGGAAATGGGAAGAGGAGGTGAGGCTTAATGATGTATGTTAAGGAGCCCTGACCAATCCCCAACCTGGATTGGCAGGGGGCAGGCCTCCTTAAATACTGTGGTCTGCCCGGGGGGGGGGGTTTGGGTGGAAGTTGGAGGTTGGAGGCATAGTGCTGAGGATGTCGGTGGGCCTTGAGGGGGGTGACCTTGGCCTGGGGCTCGGGTGCATTCAGGAGGAGTGAGATCCTGGCGTAGAAGCACAAGGTAGAGCAGGAGAGGACAGCAGGAGGAGAGTACTACCAGCAAGGTCTCCAGGAGGAGTCCACCGGGTGTTGGTGAGTGACACAGCCCAAGGAAGTGGAGATGCACTCTACAGCAGATTTGGAGAGAGGCAGTCTGGAAGAAGTACAGGAAGAGACTGGAACTTTGGTGCCAGTGGGCAGTGTACAGGAGCTTACAATCAGGAGGACTGTTGAGACCTGGAGGAGGATAGGCTGGGAGCAGTAGTCCATCAGGCCAAGTAGCACATTCTACAAACTTTCTCTACACTATAGGGGCCCGCGGTCCCTTGCCTGCAAAAGGCAGTTACTAAGCACCGATCAAAGTCAGATCAGGCCTCACCATGTGCTACTAGGCCAGAAGCAAGTGTTATGCAGGAGAAAAGACAAGGGGAAGCAAGTGCTGTGCTGGAGGAAGAATGAGAGTGCATATACTGAATGTATATAGAGGTCCCGTTTAAAGAACTGTTAATCTTTGGGCATCCCATAATCACCCCTTACCCCATCCAAGTTCAAATCCCCTAATAAAACAAAAAAACAGACAGCCTGTTTTCTGACTCCGGATGCAAGAGGAGTGTGATTGAGGGCAGTGTGAGCAGGTGAACCACTACTTCCAGACACCCCCAAGGGGGACATTGGCTACATATATGTAAAATATTATATGCTTTTTCATATACTCGTGTCCATTTTTTTGTCTTTCTGTTTTATATTATCATTATCACACTGAATATAGAGATTTTTACTTGCTTTTATATCTTAACCACTTCAGCCGTGGAAGGATTTGCCCCCTTAATGACCAGGCCATTTTTTCCAATATGGCATTGCTTTATTTTAACTGACAATAGTGCGGTCGTGCAATGTTGTACCCAAATAAAATTGATGTCCTTTTTTTCCCACTAATAGAGCTTTCCTTTGATGGTATTTGATCACCTCTGCGGTTTTTATTTTTGACGCTATAAACAAAAATAGACCGTCAATTTGGAAAAAAAACAATATTTTTTATTTTCTGCTATAAAACATACTCGATAAAAATCTAATTTATTCATTAATTTAGGCCATTATTTATTCTACTACATATTTTTGGTGAAAAAAACCACCAATAACCGTATTTTGATTGGTTTGCTCGAAAGTTATTGCGTATACAAAATAGGGGATAGATTTATGGCATTTTGATTATTTATTTATTTTTTTACTAGTAATGACATTGCAGCGGACAGATCAGACACCTGACATTTTTGACACATTTTTTGGGGACCAGTGATATTATTACATTGATCAGTGCTATAAATATTCACTGACATTGTACTAATGACACTGGCAGGGAAGAGGTTAACATTAGGGGTTAACAAGGGGTTAACTGTGTTCCCTCAGTGTGTGTTCTATCTGCATGGAGGAAGGACATACTGAAACAACACAGAGCTCCGTCTTCCTGCACAGCAGAAAGACAAGATCTCAGTGTCATCCCATCAGAACGGAGATCTGCCTTGTTTACTTCGGGAGATCCCTGTTCTGTCTGCGCGGGGAATGAACGCGGCCGGCCGGTGGACATTGAGTCTACCAGACCCGCTGATTGGCCCCCCCTGCTGGCCAATCGGCGCACACATGCTCACAGAGGCTAGTGCATGAATCACCATACCGGTACGGCAATTCACGTAGCCGAGCCACCTTGCAGCAGTATAACTGTGGCGGGTGGTCAGCAAGTGTTTAAAGAGGAGCTCCAGGCTCCTTCAGAAAAAAAATAAAAGTCAGCAGCTACAAATACTGTAGCTGCTGTCTTTTAATATTGGGACTTACCTGTCCGTGAATCCAGCGGGTTTCAAATCGGCTCTCGGGTGCTGCCGTCACCATCTTTGGTAAGGGAAACTGGCAGTGAAGCCTTGCGGCTTCACAGCTGGCTCGCTACTGCACATGCATAAAGTGCGCTGCGCTTTGTGAATGACCTGGCGGCAGGGGAAGGAGGAGGGGGGCCGAACTTCCGGATGAGTTCTTTGGAAATGTCACCAGCATCCATAGATCCAAAAAGGCTCCTTCATCCCAAGGAAAGAATTTTAACAAATATTGGGAAAACATGATTTTTATGGTGCCAAAAAAGGAGGAAAAAGTATATTAAAACATTACTTTATTATTTCATTCAACAAGTTAAAAAACAGTATTTGGTCAGTTTTAACTGTGGTTAAAAAACTGACCGATTACTGTTTTTTTAACTTGAATGAAATAATAAAGTAATGTTCTAATATAAAATTTTCTCCTTTTTTGGCACCATAAAAATCCAGTTTTCCTAAAATTTGTTAAAATTCCAGATGAGTTTGCCGTGGCGATGTCAGACGGAAGTGGGAGTGGGTACCTGTCAAAACCAGGTACCTGCCCCCCCCCCCCCCAAAAGGTGCCAAATGTGGCAGCAGAGGGGGGAGGAGGCAAGAAAGCGGAGCTTCCCCTTTTGGGTGGAGCTCCAATTTAAAGTGGAACTAAACCATCAATTTAATTGTTTCCCAAAACAGTTACATTCAAGGCATGCTGTGAATAACAATTGTCACTTGATAATTGTCAAGTGTTTGTGCTCTTAACAAAACTGTCAAGTCATCAAAAGTCATAACTGGTCATATGTGCATCCACCTGGTCACATCCAACAAAAATGTGAGGGGTGTACACCCCTCACATTTTTGTAAATATTTTATTCTATCTTTTCATGTGATAACACTGAAGAAATTACACTTTGCTGCAATGTAAAGTAGTGAGTGTACAGCTTGTATAACAGTGTAAATTTGCTGTCCCCCTCAAAATAACTCAACACACAGCCATTAATGTCTAAACCGCTGGCAACAAAAGCGAGTACACCCCTAAGTGAAAATCTCCACATTGGGCCCAAAGTGTCAATATTTTGTGTGGTCTCCATTATTTCCCAGCACTGCCTTAACCCTCTTGGGCATGGAGTTCACCAGAGCTTCACAGGTTGCCACTGGAGTCCTCTTCCACTCCTCCATGGCGACATCACGGAGCAGGTGGATGTTAGAGCCCTTGCGCTCCTCCACCTTCCATGTGAGGATGCCCCACAGATGCTCAATAGGGTTTAGGTCTGGAGACATGCATTGCCAGTCCATCACCTTTACCCTCAGCTTCTTTAGCAAGGCAGTGGTCATCTTCTAGGTGTGTTTGGGGTTGTTATCATGGTGAAATACTGCCCTGCTGCCCAGTCTCTGAAGGGAGGGGACCATGCTCTGCCTTAGTATGTCCCAGTACACGTTGGCATTCATGGTTCCCTCAATGAACTGTAGCTCCCCTGTGCCAGCAGCATTCATGCAGCCCCAGACCATGACACTCCCACCACCATGCTTGACTGTAGGCAAGACACACTTGCCTTTGTACTCCTCACCTGGTTGCCGCCACACACACTTGACACCATCTGAACCGAATAAGTTTATCTTGGTCTCATCAGACCACAGGACATGGTTCCCGTAATCCACGTCCTTAGTCTTGTCTTCAGCAAATTGTTTGCGGGCTTTCTTGTGCGTCATTTTGCTGTGCAAACCAATCTGATGCAGTGTGCGGCGTATGGTCTGAGCACTGACAGGCTGACGTCCCCCCCTTCAACCTCTGCAGCAATGCTGGTCGCACTCACATGTCTATTTCCCAAAGACAACCTCTGAATATGATGCTGAGCACGTGCACGCAACTTCTTTGGTCAACATGGCGAGGTCTGTTCTGAGTGAAACCTGTCCTGTTAAACCGCTCTATGGTCTTGGCCACTGTACTGCAGCTCAGTTTCAGGGTCTTGGCAATCTTCTTATAGCCTAGGCCATCTTTATGTAGAGCAACAATTCTTTTTTTCAGATCCTCAGAGAGTTCTTTGCCATGATGTGCCATGTTGAACTTCCAATGACCAGTATGAGAGAGTGAGAGTGAGCGTGATAACACCAAATTTAACATGCCTGCTCCCCATTCACACCCGAGACCTTGTAACACTAACGAGTCACATGACACCGGGGAGGAAAAATGGCTAACTGGGCCCAATGTGGACATTTTCACGTAGGGGTGTACTTTTGTTGCCAGCGGTTTAGACATTAATGGCTGCATGTTGAGTTATTTTGAGGGGACAGTAAATTTATACTGTTATACAAGCTGTACACTCACTACTTTACATTGTAGCAAAGTGTAATTTCTTCAGTGTTGTCACATGAAAAGATAGAATACAATATTTACAAAAATGTGAGGGTGTACTCACTTTTGTGAGATACTGTATATATATATATATATATATATATATATATATATATATACACTATATTGCCCAAAGTATTGGAATGCCTGCCTTTACATGCACATGAACTTTAATGCCATGCCAGTCTTAGGCCAGTCTTAGTCCGTAGGGTTCAATATTGAGTTGGCCCACCCTTTGCAGCTATAACAACTTCAACTCTTCTGAGAAGGCTGTCCACAAAGTTTAGGAGTGTGTCTATGGGAATGTTTGACCATTCTTCCAGAAGCCCATTTGTGAGGTCAGCCACTGATGTTGGACGAGAAGGCCTGGTTCACAGTCTCCACTCTAATTCATCCCAAAGGTGTTCTATCGGGTTGAGGTCAGGACTCTGTGCAGGCCAATCAAGTTTCTCCACCCCAAACTCACTCATCTATGTCTTTATGGACCTTGCTTTGTGCACTAGTGTGCAGTCATTTTGGAACAGGAAGAGGCCATCCCCAAACTGTTCTAATGAAATTGTTCAAAATGTCTTGGTATGCTGACGCCTTAAGAGTTCCCTTCACTGGAACTAAGGGGCCAAAACCATCCCCTGAAAAACAACCCCACACCATAATCCCCCTCCACCAAAAGATTTGGACCAGTGCAGAAAGCAAGGTCTATAAAGCCATGGATGAGCGAGTTTGGGATGGAGGAACCTGACCGGCCTGCACAGAGTCCTGGCCTCAACTCGATAGAACACCTTTGGGATGAATTAGAGTGAAGACTTAATTTTAGGGTGGCTTCACACTGCCCTGCTGAACTATGGGCAAAGTGCAGCTAACCCACTTGTTTTTGTGCGGGTTAGCTGCGCTTTCCCATAGACTTCAATTATGTCCTGTGATTTTGGTGCACTTTCTGATCACAAAAATCACAGGTTAACTGCATTTTGCCCAATGTGCAGTGGGGCAGTATGAAGCTGCCATTAGACTTCAGTGGGATTCAGTTGCTATGTTCAGGGATTTCCCACCAGGTGCAGCGAATAGCAAGTGAACTTTGCTCAGTTCACTTATCGGCTAAAGCCTGGAGGACTGCTTTAACTGAAGTAAAACTGGCATTGCAGTATAAGGTAAAAGCTAAAGTAGTACTATACTATACCTGCTATAAGCTTAAGTAGCTGTGTTGGCTACCAGAAAGTCAGGACTCAATGCCCAGTTCCAATGAAACTTTTCTATTTTTACTTTTGAAAAGAGTGGGGAAGCTCACAGACAGAAAGAAAAACATAATGTACCCCACGGGAGCTGGTTAATTTGGGTCCTCTGCTCTCGTCCAGCCCTAGGCGGGGCCTCAACCTCTCTGACACTTTAGTATACCTTTCTGTAAACCTTAGAAGACACACAAAAATTAGACTATATTCTATAAGGCTAGGTTCACACCTATGCGAATTGGATGCGGCTTAAATCGCATCCAATTTGCAGGACACTTGAAAACACATTGTTTTCAATGTGTTCGGTTCACATATGTGCGGTGCATTCGCACTCCGCATTGCACAGAAAACATGCGTTTTCTGTGCAATGCGGTGCAAATTCCCAGCACGTTGTGTTCAATGGGAGCGCATCTAACACGGAGATGTACCCCGCATTGAACGGGGATATTTTCCCCTGCTCGTGGCCCCTTCCCTCTCCCTACCCCCGCAGCTGCTGCGCTGTGGAAATGGACAGGAGCTGCCGAACGCCGGCTCCGCCCTTCTCGGCAGCAGACATGCTGGTATTCGCACCTGACTGGTGTGAATCCAGCCAAAAAGAATAAAAGAGTGTATTGGCAGGTTAAAGTCATAAAGGAATCACAGAATGTATTGGCACGTTAACGTCAACCAGCATGAACATAATAATGAGTTCACAATCAGCTTCACAAGGTCCACTAGCATTAACAGTAGCTCTCTGCATGAGATAAGCCGTCCCAAGTGACCAACAAAAATGACAATGCAGATCAACTATGCTACTTGGAAGATCTCAGCTAAAGCAGCTAGGTTTAGGCCTGAGGGTTAACGATTTAAAGTTGAACAAAGGTCTGCCCTCTGGATAAAGTGATCTGACTATAGTCTTACTCTTTAACAAGACTCTTCTGCCCGCTAAGTTGGTGCCCTTGAAGACAGGAAAAAAAGGGTAGGTCTGTAGACTGGGTGTTGCAATTTTGTACCTGGGAAGTTAATTTGAGCAATGGAGGAGAATGCACTTGGGTACTTAGAAGGAGGCAGGCACAGTGGCAGCACTTTGACATTTGGGTGTACACAGTTGCAGTAGTTAGGGTGTGCACAGTAGTAACAGTCAGATGTTAGGGTGTACACAGTTGCAGCACTGTGAAGAGCAGAACAGGTAATTTGGATGCATTGAGCCTAGCCTAGCAACAATATGAACAGATAGCACAATGATGGGTGAAGGGTTTATAGCTACAGTTTCTTGCAAGTGGGGACTGAGAACATCAACAAGGGTTCAGCTTAACTATGGGTCAGTGACCCACTCACCACTCTCTTTCTCTCTCCCTCTCTCAGTAGTTCTCCTGCATCAGCAGGTTTGAGGAATGGGGGGGCCATCTTGTCATCGACTGTCACTTATGGCAGGTGAGGTGGCGAGTTCCTTAGCGGTTCACTCCTGTAGTTCCCCAGCAGGCCTGGACGGCGATGGCTTAGGTCACAGATTGGCATTTCAGGGAAGGCACTGGAGCAGCTACCTGGGTCAGGATGTAGTAGCACCCAGCAAAACTTAGCACAGAACAGCACAGCACTTCTTCTCTCAGCCTCTCTCCGGTTGGTGTGCTCCCCAACTGCCCTGCTCCTTCTATGCATTTCCTTTTATCAGACTCCTTGTGCTTTTTAGGTATCATTGGGTATTATAGTGGAGTTCCCAGTAATGGCCATGCCTTGGATTTTTCCCCAGACTACATTTCCCAGAGTGCCACAGGCTAAAGCACAAACTAAAAAAAGCACACTTGCCATCTTGTGGAAGAAAAAGAGTTCTGCAGCCAGTAACATTTAGAGCTGAGCCACATCATACTTTATCAACCTACACCAAGCCTGATGTAATACTGCTAATCATCACATCTTGGATACTCTTAGGACCATTCAAGATACAATTCTTGGTGTAATCGGTGGTGTGACTTATGTCTTCTAGACAATATTTATATTGTGAAAACATTATTTTAGCAATGTTTGTCTATTCTTCTTTTAAAATAACCTTTTTGGAATATAGATGTTTAACTTTTAATCACGTGTATCTCAGTGCCTACAAAGGCCATTGCAAATGTTCTCTAAATAGAGTTCCCAGTAATGGCCATGCCTTGGATCGTTCCTCAGACTACATCTCCCAGAGTGCCACAGCCTAAAGCACAAGCTAAAAAAAAGCGCACTTGCTACTGCCATCTTGTGTAATAAAAAGAGTTCTGCAGCCAGTAACATTGCCTTCGGTTACAATAACATAAAAAAGATTAATTGGAACAAAGGCAGACGTTCCAATAATTTTTTGTATTCAGTCATGGCTCATAGATGGATCAAAATCACATATTTGTTGACACCTTTAATGTCCGTTGACAACTTGCTTATTGGCCCAGCACTGTCACTTGGAGTAAGTCACCAGCTCCTCCTCTCCACCCAGGTATTTTCTTTGCTCCAGGGATCTAAAAGGAGAAGCGAGAAAGTGAAGGGAAGACGAGTATGTGATTATAGGATTGGGTCTTTAAAGCCAGAATGCATGAAATGACAATTGTTTATATGTATATGCCAAAAAAAAGGGGTACAGATCCCCTTTAAATCCTAACTTTAAATAGAATTGTGCATAGAAAAAAATAGGATAGACAGAAAATGAAAAGTTACATCATCATAGTAATACCTGTAGCAATTTTAATAATGCCTAGACTTTTTCAATAGGCATTCTTAGGGGAAAGCTCTAAATTCACATGGGTGACCTGCCAAGCTCCTACTGAATGACAGAGAACTGAGCTGAGCTCAGTAGCTATTCATTCCGGTTTGGGGCAACTCGGTGTGGCACAGCTGCCTGGCACTGCTGTTAACTTTCATTCTTTATTCCATTGCTAGTGTAGCAGATTCAGAGGAGTCTTCCAATCTCCCAAAAGAAAATCAATGATATTCCATTGCTAGTCGAAAGACGGGCAGAGCTCCAATACACCAATACACTGGGCAGTAGGTGCCCCTTTGCTGCCAGGATCTGTGTAAATACAGTTTTTGTGACAAGAGCAGTAACCCGTTGCATAAAATCACATTCTTATTTTTTCTTTGCTGCTTTGACGTACATGACTTTACTTTTCTTTGAGCTGCTTTATTGAATAATCCCATAGATGTAATTTGTTCTCAGCGTATTCATTCATCCCAAACGCATTGCTTATTTGCATGTTGCCAAATTTTGCTATTATTTCTTGTACGTTTTTTTCTGCTAAACAGAGGACAAAGTATCGTTTCTAGCTAGAAGAGGCACAATACCAAAGTCATTTTACATCCTCCATCAAACATTTAAAGTCATCAAACTTAATTTCCCTTTTGTACAATAAAACTCTAAGAGGAAGCTTTCATAGGTTGTATTATGTAACAGTTCTATAAAAATAGCAGGCCAGCAACTGGAGCACTTCCTTCCGGAGGCCCATAACCTCCTAGGCTGAAAGCATACACTGGTTACCATGGCAACCATGCGAGATGACACTAGGGGAAAAGCAGCAACAAAAGAGCCATTTTTTTGCTCAGTAAAATAAGTCCTGGTTTTAATGGCCAGCACTGCAGTGAATAAAGGCTGTCTAAATGAGGGAGACCATTTAGTAATTCCATGCAGGTTTCTTTGACCTTACAGCTTTCTTTTTTAGGTTTTCCCGAAAGAAGGAAACAGTTATTATATGGCATTTCATTATGGATTGTACAGAAACACTTTGTCAAGTGTTGATGGCATCAACATAAACAAACCTGTTAATGATATGCTGTTATATTTTTGCAGTTTTTCATACAAAGTTTGTGCATTTGGGTACATATTAATACATAAAAGGAGCCCAGTGTCTGTACTGTTAAAGATTGCTGCAGTTTTGCAATTTTTTCTAGAATAATTAAATTCAAAGTGATTTACATTGCTGGGTGTAGACATTCTCTAAAGAGATTAAGTAGTACATGACAAATAAATGCATTGTTCCATTGGACAGCATTATAGATAGTGTTCCAGCAGTCTTGACAGACAGATCAAAGGCAGTACTAATGTAATACTTTACTACTATAGCACTACTTTAATGCTTTATTATACTTTAATACTACTTTAATAGTACACCCCAGGTGCAGAGGTAGTTTTATCAATAATTATCATACTATTAGAATATAAAGTAAATATAAAATAATTTAACAAGCCCATCAGAGACTTGCTGTGTATGCTGTACTCCTGTAATAAAACTGATCCAGAGGATATAAAACTGTTGCTACATAAAATGTGTGTTGTACAGGGACTACACATTTTATCTAGTCCAGCGGCGGCCCATCCATTAGGGGCGCACAGGTGCTGTCCCCTCTATCCATGTGTCCGGCCCCCTGATCTACATAGAAGGACGTTGGACTATGGATTCCAATGGGGGGGGGGAGGTTTGAAGCATGTGATTAGAGCCAGAGGCTCTAATAGGCTTCAAAGAAGGGTGGTCTCAGGGCGCAGAGTACTGCATCCCAAGCCAACCCAGTTGTGTCGATAGTGAATGAACTTTCACTAGTTTCACACTAAATCTCCTCCCCACCAATCAGGAAGTGGGTCTGAGACCCGATCCTATTGAATGCCTGATGTGGAGGAAGCTGCTGGAGCCACTGCTCACAGCCCGCCACCCTGGAGCCACTGCCCCCACCCGCACCTCGCCACCCTGGAGCCACGGTCCCCACCCTGGAGCCACTGCTCACAGCCCACCACCCTGGGGCCACTGCCAGCACCCCGCTGCCCCCCCCCCCCCAAAAAAAACCCACCAACCACCACTGATCTAGTCGAACATATACACATCAATATTGATTCCAGAAATCTGTATGTTAGCAATGTGTATGAAAAACACATATGTGCCCTTATGTGGGTTAATCCCA
>BLSH010139742.1:166089-181631 GCA_018402905.1 Glandirana rugosa
GACACAAGCCCCTCCCGGTCCCTCGCCCACGCCGCCTCAGCTAGAGGCGGCCGGTGGGCGCTACGGGGGGGCCTCACTTTCTTGCCTCCAGGCGGGGGGGCATCGCGGGTGGCCGGCGGAGATCGACTCCGCCGCACCCGCTCCCTGGCCCTCCCCGAACACAGTGAGCGCGTGGACGCGCCTCCGGCGGCGCGTGTGTGCTCACTAGGCTCGATCCCGCAGCCGCCGTCAGATGACTGCGTTTTGCGCAATAGAGCCACCTTGTCGCTGTCAGATTCCAATCGGCGGTCGGCAAGTGGTTAAGAGGCTCCTCTGTCCTCCACTTGTTACCTGTATTAATCAACCAACAACCTCAAACAGTCAGACTCCAAACTCCACTATGACCAAGACCAAAGAGCTGTCAAAGGACACCAGAAACAAAATTGTAGACCTGCACCAGGCTGGGAAGACTGAATCTGCAATAGGTAAGCAGCTTGGTGTGAAGAAATCAACTGTGGGAGCAATTATTAGAAGATGGAAGACATACAAGACCACTGATCATCTCCCTCGATCTGAGGCTCCTCGCAAGATCTCACCCCACGGGGTCAAAATGATCACAAGAACGGTGAGCAAAAATCCCAGAACCACACGGGGGGACCTAGTGAATGAACTGCAGAGAGCTGGGACCAAAGTAACAAAGGCTATCATCAGTAACACACTATGCCGCCATGGACTCAAATCCTGTAGTGCCAGACGTGTCCCCCTGCTTAAGCCAGTACATGTCTGGGCCCATCTAAAGTTTGCTAGAGAGCATTTGGATGATCCAGAAGAGGATTGGGAGAATGTCATATGGTCAGGTGAAACCAAAATAGAACTTTTTGGTAAAAACTCAACTTGTCGTGTTTGGAGAAGAAAGAATGCTGAGTTGCATCCAAAGAACACCATACCTACTGTGAAGCATGGGGGTGGAAACATCATGCTTTGGGGCTGTTTTCAGCAAAGAGACCAGGACGACTGATCCGTGTAAAGGAAAGAATGAATGGGGCCATGTATTGTGAGATTTTGAGTAAAAACCTCCTTTCATCAGCAAGGGCATTGAAGATGAAACATGGCTGGGTCTTTCAGTATGACAATGATCCCAAACACACCACCCAGGCAACGAAGGAGTGGCTCCGTAAGAAGCATTTCAAGGTCCTGGAGTGGCCTAGCCAGTCTCCAGATCTCAACCCCATAGAAAATCTTTGGAGGGAGTTGAAAATCTGTGTTGCCCAGTGATAGCCCCAAAACATCACTGCTCTAGAGGAGATCTGCATGGAGGAATGGGCCAAACTACCAGCAACAGTGTAAAAACCTTGTGGAGACTTACAGAAAACGTTTGACTTCTGTCATTGCCAACAAAGGGTATATAACAAAGTATTGAGATGGACTTTTGTTATTGACCAAATACTTATTTTCCACCATAATTTGCAAATAAATTCTTTAAATATATATACACACAGATAATGTAAACAAGGATAGGTTAATCTCTTTAAATGTCTATTACCATTAGTATATAAACCAAAGAGTATAAGAAGCACAACCCATGCCTTTGGCATTAAGGTATTTCTCAGTTAAGGAACTTTACAGTAAGCAAAGAAAGTGATCAAAATATTGACATTGGCCTCTAGCAAGCTTTTTATTAGATAAAATCCTAATATCCTTCATCTAGCTTTTTAAACTACAAGCATTTGTTCAGGCAATAGCAGATTTTGACATTCAGTGAATGTATGTAGCATTTTTTATTAGTGTATTTTGTCCCAAGGGCATGATCCAAGGTCTCTTGATTAAACATGTTTCTTTGAAGCGCACGCATTAGGAAACAGATTCTTCTTGGCTTTATTTGCCTAGATACATTTTGCTACTTTACTTTAGTTTACACAATCAATGTCATTACAGTTTAAGATTTGTAAATTGTGAAACAGGTGGTCCTGTCATGGAGGCATGCTTTCTCCTGTTTAATTTAAAAAAAAAAAAAAAAAGACAAACCTCACTCTTTATGCTCATCCATTCACTAAAAAATACATACTTTCAGAAAAAATCAAACATTTCTGCTATCTAACTTAAGCGTAATAATACACAATGTGCAATTACATTAGTAATTGCATTAGCGTGTACTATTTTTTCAAACTTCACCCCCCTGTTTTGAACAATATCTGACGTAGCCTTATACTATACTACTATACAATTATCTTTTTCATACTGAAATTTAGCACAATGAGACTTCTGTCAGGTAGGGTTGCCACCTGTACAGGAATGACCCCGACAGTCCCGGTTTTGACAGCTGTGCCCGGGTTTGTGTCTGCCTAAAACCCGGACAAAGCTGCCGTAGCAGCAGGCTCCAGTCCCAGCCAGTCCTTCACCAGCACCATGTCTTCCACTCCAGACCTTCCCCTCTCCCCTGAATGCGCTCTCTCATGACTCGAGTCCCGTCAGTAGCACTCCCCCCCGTTGTGGCTCCACTGGTGAGTGCCACACTGCCCCCCCCAACCATTACCATTTCCCTGCTGTGGATAGAATAGATGCGCTCTCCGGGCTCTCCCGCCAGCATCCCCCCCATTGGAGCATCCTCAGAACCAACTCTCTCCCACCACCGGCACCCCCCCTTCTTGCCCTGCTCCAGCACTGCAGTCGGCAGAAGATGTGACACTCAGGTTACACTGTGGCTAGAATAGATGCGCTCTCTCCGCCTGGGCTGGGCTCTCCACCAGCAGTACATCCCCCAATGTGCTAATCAGGTTTAAGGTTAACCAACTCTCTCTCCCGCCAGTGGCACCCCCCTTCTTCCCCGCTATAGCATGGCAGAAGTTGGTACAGGTTACAGTCCGGTCTTTGCAGTTTGGAGGCATTGGTTGCTAGGGCCACTGGTGTCCTAGCAACCAGGGACGCTTTGGTGAAAGCATGAGGATTACAGCCTCCGCCCCCTAACTCCAGAAGGATCACACACAGATCTTTGCAGTGGCTCTGAAGGCAAGGGGGTTTGTCTCATTCTAATGGAGGTTTCTATTGGGGAGGGGGCACTGTCTGAATGATATCTAAGGGACTCAGAGCTAGCAGGGTCTCTAAGGGGGGGCTATGCTGCTAATATAAAGGGACTCTAATCTAATGGGGGTCACTCTGTAAGGAGGGGTGCTGATCAGTGGCAGGGGAGGTCATTCACACCATAGTTGCCACTGGTGACTCTGAACTAATGGGGGATGCTGACTGCTGATTTAATGGTTGCTGACCAACCATTAGATCATCAATCAGCATCCCCATTAGAGACCCCCATTATATCAGAGTCACTTTATATCAGCACCCCCACTTACAGACCCCTATTAGATGAGAGTCCGGTGTCCAGAAATGAAGTTGTTTTTGGGCTTTAACCAATAGAGCTTTAATAGAAAGCTCTGTTTGTATAAAAAAAAATGATCAAAATATACTTTGTGTACACCGTTGAATGACACCCAGCATCATTCAACCCACTGAGCCAAGGCTGTCAAGGCTGTCAAAGGTACAACCCTTAAGGCCGGGTTCACATATGTGCGGCTGCATGTTTGTTCACGGGGTCCGGACGGTCCGTGTCTGTTCACTGGTTCAGATGCAAATCAGGTCTGAATTCCTGCCTGAATTCGCACCTGAATTGGACCAAAAGACGCACATTACTACTCTCCTTGGGGCACACAAAGGTGTCCCAGGTATTTTACAATCCTATAGTGGATGCTACAAAAAAAATTTCGAGTTTGGCCCAAAGAAAAGGTGGTAACCCTGCTGTCAGGGCCATAGCTATCTGTGATAGGGCATCATAACAAAACCATCAAAGTGTATTTTTTGTTTAGGATCATTGTTTTGATAGGAAATTCATAATAGTATTGCTTTCAATGGAAAAGCGGGTGAGCAGAAGTCTTCTAATATTCTTGTGACAGCTGTATAGGTGAGGCTTTTTCTGGAGAGTTTGTTCTAACTCTAGAAACATAGAAGAATGAGAGCAGAGAAAGACCAGGTTGTCCATTGAGCCTTTCCTCATTATTATCCCAAACATGTTTAAATTCATTTTTCATTTATGTCTGCCAGAAGACTGTTTTAAGCATCTACTACTCTTTCAGTAGAATAATACTTTCTAAGGTTAGTTTTGAACTTTCCTTCTGCTGGTTTGTGGTCATGCCCCTATGCTCTTGTCCCTGTGATCTTAGCTTCATACAAAATTCAGCCTCCTGAACCTTATTCACACCCTTAACGTGGCATTAAAGGTTCGGATTAAAAAAACAAAAAAAACAAAATAAATGTTATACTTCCCTCACCGCCACTCCTGTCTCCTCCCCCTTTGTCTAGTGCCCCCAATAGCAAGCCGCTTGCAATGGGGGCAATGGTGCATGCTCGCTCCCGAGCCTGGCTCTGTGCATCCGTAAAACACAAAGAGCCGTGGCTCGAGCCCTGTCCCTCACTCTCTCCTCACTGGCTCACTGGCTGTGATTGACAGTAGCAGGAGCCCGCTGCTGTCTCAGCCAGTGAGGAGAGAGAGCCCTACAAGTCTCTTGTGCACCTCACTGGATCGAAAGGGGGAGGCTTGTAGAGGGGACAGTATCCATGCGCCCAGCCCCTAATCTACATGCATGGTGTCGGACGCATGGATTCCATTGGGGTTTTTTTTTAGAAGCATGTGATTAGAACCTGAAGCTCTAATTGGCTTAAAAAAAATGGGTGGGCTCAGGGTGCAGAGCACTGCGCCACCAGCCCACCAATTTGTGCGACAACAGTGAATGGATATTCACTATTGTCTTCCTGATTCTCCTCCCAGCCAATCAGGAAGTGGGTCCTGAGACCCATCACCCGATTGGCCAATAGGAGAAGTGATCCTATTGGCTGTTGAGGAGGAGGAGGCGCAGGGGAAGCCCAGGAGGAGGAGATGCAGGGTGAAGCCACCGCCCGCCACCCGGAGGAAGCTCTGCCTATGACCTAGATGGGTTAAGTGGGGCTGGTGATCGACCAACTAACAGGGGGGGTACCTGAGACCAGGTGGTGGTGGCAGGTGGATTGTTTGCCACCCCCTCCTAAAAATATACCACCAGCCCCCACTGCCTTCATGCATTGAATGCAACCAGTTTAATGTATCAGTTTAAGGTCATGTCCCCCTTTCCCGTCTATCCTCAAGGCTGTACATATTAAAATGACTTTGTCAAGAGATACATTTTGTCACTGCCATTGCAGTCCAGGGAACCTAGTATTCTCAAAGGAGAGTTCAATAATGGTAGCCTCCACTAATCTCTCATGATAGTGTCTTTTAGGTTGCTCCAGTCTCTTGTGATGTTTTAGCCCTTAGACCCCGCACCATTTTTATTTCATGACTCTGGACAAGTTCTATCTTATCTTGGCTCTTATCTATGCACTTTACTTTAGTTAATATTTGTATCTGTCATCTTTATCAGTCCTAACAACTTAGTGATTCTAAAAATATATGTATTTCCGTTCTCATAATATTGTAGGCCTGTTTGTAATCAATAAACAGATGGTGTAAATTGATATTGTATTCATCACATTTTCCAGCATCATGTGTAACAAGAATATTTGGTCTGTGGTTGACCTGTTTTTTTAAAAAAAAACACATTGATAGTCTCCCAGGATCTCTTCAATATAAAGGTCAAATGCAATTGTTAAAGCTCTCACTATTACTTTATAATGTATATGAAGTTTAAAAGGAGATTCCACAATTCTAGTGCCAATTTTCATTCTTCTAGAATTCATTCCTCCTTCCATGCCGCGATTTTCAGTTCATATTTACTTCTGTAAGGCTTGGCCTCATTATACCTATACCAACCTCCTCTGGTTCTTTATTCTTTAATTGCTTGATGGCTATTTATAATGCATTATATGATGGGACTTCCAATTGTATTACTTGACCATGAAAAAGCACTCTTTGTTTGTATTTGCAGTCTGTACTTCTTTGTTAAATAGAGTGAAGAAATGTCACCAGCACACCATTGATTCCTCAAAAGGGTCCAAAGCTTTATTTTCATGGTCACATAGAAAACATATGGCAACAATTCGTAGCCACGCAGGGCCCCTTCATCATACCTTCGTAGGTCACTTGCCTGATGAAGGGGCCCTGCGTGGCTTCAAAACATTGCCGTATATTTACTATGGGACCACAAAAAAAAGCTTTGGACCATTTTGAGGAATCCTTGGTGTTTTGGTGACATGTCTTTACTCTGATTGTCTACGGTTTCCAGCCTGTGGTCGTTTCAGCGCCCAGCACTAATGAACAGCCATTTTCAGGAACGTGTGTGCCGGGAGAATATTGCGTTTGGACTTTGTGTAATAGTTCTTCGAAGTATTTAGCCCAACTTTAGCCCAACTTTAGCCCAATTTTAATATCACCCTTCATTCATCAATAAGGCTTTCATCTTTTCTCTATACATCATCATCTATGGTTGAAATCCTTCTTAGCTTTATCTATTTGAACAGATTTTTTAATGTCTTTTTCTGACAACTGTTCTGTTCTTTGGAACTTTTCCCATTTGCTTTTCATATTCTTTCTTGGGCAGGTAGGCTCTCTGTTTGCCTTGTTGCCTACTGTCAGAAATTCCTGCTGGTAATGCTATATAGACTTCAGTAATGATTTTTCTGACACCAAGACAGCAGCACTGCAAGCAGAGAGGACAGCGGTTTCTGATTAAACTTTGCAAAGTACGTTGTCAGCTATATTATCATATATTATCATTTTGTTCAGGTAATAAACAACTGACTAAAGTTGGAAAACCGTGGCCTACAATACAGATATTACATCCGGCTTTTCTTCTCTCTCCTTAGGCCCCATACACACGGGCGTTTTTTAACACAACGTTTTTGTGCATTTTTTACAGCTCTCCATGTTATTCAATGGGCCCATAAAACCGAAAACGTTTTTGAACTGTAGAGGGCGTCGGCGTTTTGGCGTTTTTGATGCTAATGCGGCAAAACGCTCATTAATGCTCACTAATGCCGTACCGCCGTTAACTGGCGTTTATGACGCCGGCGTTTTAAGTTAAAAAATAGCAGAGGATTTTTTTTTTAAAAAAGCAGATTGACACCGACGCTCATTAACGCTCACTAATGCCGATGCAAAACGCCAGAAAAAACGCTGATTTTTCAAAAACGTCGGACTCAACGTTTTGCTTATTTTTCCTCATACGCCCATGTGTATGAGGCCTTAGGCTCCATGCACACTGGATGCTCTCTGGGCTCTCTGGGCGTCGGGCAGGAGACGCTGCTTAGAAAACATTCTTTTGCAGCGTTTTGTAAGCAACGTTTACCGGCATCTGCATTTTTGAGTGTTTTCTTTTTTTTTTACTTCATTAGCTTTCATTGACTACAAAAAACGCTGGACGCCATTAAACGGCCGTTTACCAGCGTTTATCGGCATCCAGAGTTTTTGTGGTCAGAAGAACGACTTTTGAACGCCAGTTCAGAGTGTTCAGATAACAGCCCAAAAACGCCACTGCTCTTAAATGACAAACCATGTGTGCATGGACACATAGGATAACATAAAGGGGCATTTTTGGGCTGTTAAAAAAAATGCCCAAGCGACCAAAAACGGTCGTTTATCAGCTACAGTGTGCATGAGCGCTTAAAGTTTGGTGATAATTAATGATGAGCCAAACATATCTGGGTTCAGTTCACCGCGGGTTCGCCGAACATTACTGGAGTCCAGGTGCTGGATCCAAACTCCATTGAAGTCAATGTTAATAAAGGTAATGGCCATTTTATAGGATAATATTCTAGGGATTGTTTTTAAAAAAAAATGGCATGGAGGGGAGGGGTGCACTCCCTTGGAACATGTTCCAGAGCAAAAAAAAAAAGGGGGGGTGTAAAAATCCATTTGGAAGCAGTGATTTTAATAATAATTAAAGAGCAGGATTAACATGCAAGATATATTTAAATAACGTGCCTGGGGGATGCCCCCAACCTGCCTATTAAATCCCACAGGTGACATACACAAATGACATCATTGACCCTTATATAGGACTTGGCCATATAAGTTCAATGTAAATGACCTAATCTAACTACCTAATGCTATAGACTTTTGTTGCACTTTGCTGCTTAGCAATTACCACGAACGATGCTTGGATCAGTCACATTGCTAACATAGATCATATAATGTCTTTAAAAAAAATGCATGTGTAGGCAAAAGGAACAAAACCTGACAAAGCTGGAAACAGACAGTGAATTGAAGAACGACTTCACAGCTAGGTCCCATAGCAATCTTCATTCACATCTCAAAATATGACAGGAATCAGGAAATATTACTTCAGGTTGCATGCTTCTGTCTTGGCCTATCAAACACACAGAGTAGTAATAGCAAATTACTGGAAACTGCACTTTGAACTTAGCCACTGGCAGGTATCCCAGTTAAACAAAATGTAAAGATTTCTTTCCTCTATGGGGCCTCCTGCACGGGGGTGTCCCTATAGACTCTCTATAGCTGGTTGCAACAGGTTGGAATGAGGCCCCAGGTCAGGAAAACAAGCCTTGACTAGCATTATTTCCTACAGATTGTGTTGTTTATTAAAAAGAGACCTTTTGGCATGTCTGTTTTTGCTGCTTTGTGCAATGAAATGACAGCGGATTGTGCACATCGAGGAACACCGTCTCTGCAGCACACACTGCATTTATTCCAGTATTTAAAGTGATCCTTAACTGGATACTCTGTATTTGTATGTGTTTCATTTTGTGTATGTGTTTTTCCACATAACTCTTGCACATGGTTCTAATAAATTACAACTGAAGGAGCGGGCATGGTAGGCTGGCAAAGCTGCTGCTACTTAGCATTGTCAGCCTGCAATAGGAACTGTTGTTACTGGCAGGATCTCCAGGGAAGAAACTTTGCAATAGATTTAAAAAAGACAAGATGCAACATACTGAAAAATCAATTTATGGTTTCTATAAACGTTATAGTAGATCAAAAGTCAGGTCTGAACATTTAACATGATAATATAATTTAAAAAGTAATTTTCAATCTTATCAAATCTAGAGCTTACATTAAAATAATACCTGGTGATGCTGCTATGAAGGTCCATGTTCAGGCACTTCCTGTTATAGGTGACAACTGTCTCCTAATTGTGCTGCTGTGTTGTCACACTGTTAAGCCCCGTACACACGGTGCGACGGTCATACGGCCCAAATCGTATGTTGGCTGATGTATCTCGCATACTGACGTGCACTAAGCCATCGTACAACCATACCTAACGTGGTGACGTGCTACGAGCGTATAAAGAGGAAGTTCAGGTGCATGTGATTTGTGAATTAGGAACGTAGGTTTACACGAACGGACACTTCCGACCGTTCCTGACTTCTGAGCATGCGTGTTTTGCACAGTATAACTTGTTGGACCAACTTCTCTGTACACACAACACAATGGCCGTACGACCGCTTGTTGGTACAACCAAGGTTTTATAGTCTGCTCATCCAACTTTTGTTGCACGACCATCGTACGTCGGCTGTTCTAATCGCACGTACTAACGGTCGGATGATCGTACAAGAAGCAGTCGTACGACCGTTTTCATACGACCATCGCACCATGTGTACGGGGCTTTACCCGCACTACTAGTTGAGACTTTAACCACTTGACGACAGCCGACCAGCGTCTGACAGCGGCAAAGTGGCTCGATATTGCAAACCGCCGTCATATGACGGCGGCTGCGATATCACTCACTGTGAGCGCGTGCGCCGCCGGAGGCGCGCTCACTGTGTTGGGGGGGCCAGGGAGCGGGTAGGGCAGACTCGATCGCCGCCGGCTACCCGCGATGCCCCCCCTCGCCCCTGCAGTGAAAGAACGGAGATCCGAACGGAGGGGGAAGGACAGTGATCACAGGTTTCCTGTATATTGAAGCCGTGATCACCTCCTTCCCCCAGCCAGGGCAGCCCACACACAGTTAGAACACGCCCAGGGAACACAGTTAACCCTTAGAGAGCCCCCTGCAAGTTAACCCCTTCACTGCCAATGGCATTTACACAGTAATCAGTGCATTTTTATAGCAATGATCGCTGTATAAATGCCAATGGTCCCAAAAAAGTGTCAAAATGGTCCGACATGTCCGCTGCAATATCGCAGTACCGCTAAAAATCCCAGATCGCCGCCATTTTTTACCAAAAATATGAGGAAGAATATAAATCGGCCAAAACCGATGGAAAAAAATGTTTTTTTATTTTTTTTTTTGGATTTGTATTTTAGCAAAAAGTAAGAAATTTGGGTTATTTTGCAAAATTATTGCTCTTCTTTTGTTTATAGCGGCGATCAGAAATGACGTAGAGGTGATCAAATACCACCAAAAGAAAGCTCTATTTGTGGGAAAAAAGGATGCAAATTTCATTTGGGTACAACGTCGCATGACCGCGCAATTGTCAGTTAAAGTGACGCAGTGCCCAATCGCAAAAAGCGCTCTGGTCCTAAAGTGTGAAATCCTTCCGGGGCTGAAGTGGTTAAATAACTTTGCTGTCACACATTATGCAATTATGGTCTACTGTTGTCATTATTAGGCCCAGAGCAATGATGCGCAGCCAAAGATGTAGCTGTACTACTTTCTAAAAGAAAAAATTGACAATCGATTATGATGTACAGTGTGTTTGCAAGCTAAATGCCACCCAGTTAGTGTGTGCATGTATTCTAATACAGGGTGCATCTACAACTTACATGTTGAACTTCCTAATAAAAATGTCTACTCACTTTTTGAGGGAAATCCCAAAAACTATGCCTCCAGGCAGGACATTTCTGCTCTGCTGGCTCTTTAGCTAACCCATAGTATTTGTGGAATCCTTTGTACTGTATTACAGTTCTATTTCAATACCCAAGTTATACAATAAAAAATAGAAAATATATTTTAAAACATATAAATTTAATTAAAAAAAAAAAAAAAAACGAATTATAGCTTCTCTTTATGAACCAGGGGGTGTTGTTAATGCTTGCATACTTTACAGAGATTGAAAAATTACAGCTATTCTGAAATGTAGTTGAATGTAAACAAATTCTATTCCAGAGGATTGATACAAGAAGATTGGTCAAGATGTGACCATGGTAAACTCGAATAACTTGAGTGGAACTGATAACCAAAGTTTGGGAAATACGCAAGTACTCTTTAGTGCTCATTGAGAAAAGGTCCTCCAATTTTAATCTGTGGCTCTTATACAGTATATACCATATTCAGGAATAGAAAGATCAGCTTCCAGGTCTTTTTGTCAAAGCTTAATTGAACAAGCTGAAGTTAGAAGCTGATTGGTTTCTATGCACAGCTGCACCAGATTTTGCACCCTCCAGTTTTAGTAAATCAACCACAGTGAGTGTAGGTGCAAATTATTTTATTATTTTTATTTTGGGTACTTACATAGCGCCATCAATTTACGCAGATCTGTGCATTCACATCAGTCTCTACCCTCAAGGAGCTTACAATCTAAGGTCCCTAACTCACATTCATACATATACTAGGGGCAATTTTTAGACAGGATTTAATTAACCTACCAGCATGTCTTTGGAGTGTGGGTGGAAAACGCAGTACCCGGAGTAAACCCACGCAGGCACAGGAAGAACATGCAAACTCCAGGCAGGTAGTGTCGTGGTTAAAACCTGCGACCCTTTTGCTGCTAGGCGAAAGTGCTATCCTCTACACCACTGTGCCGCCCATATATTCTTGGATAAGCAGTGCAAGATGAAGAAGTGGTGAATTTTACATGTACCTGAACCTAATTTAAAAGACAATATAAAGCCTGGTACACACAGGCCAAATATCAGTTCGTATCAGCCACTTCAACAGAAACCATCGGAAATTCAGCCCGTGTGTACAGTCGAATGGGCAATTTTTTTTGCATAATGTGAAAGAGGATGTTACCCCTAGTAAAAAGATACCTATCATGTCACACATTGAAATTGTGCACACTCCTGGAATGGCGCCAAACTTCGGTACTTAAAAATCCCTATAGGCGATGCTTTAAAAATTTTTACAGGTTACATGTTTAGAGTTACAGAGGAGGCCTAGGGCTAGAATTATTGCTCTCGCTGTAATGTTCATGGCAATACTTCACATGTGGGGTTTGAACATCGTTTACACATGTGGGAGCGACCTACGTATGCATGCGCTTGCGTGTGGGGGGGGTTGGGCGCTATACTTTTTTTTTTTATTATTGTCTGTTTTACTTTTAATTTTCTATTTTGACACTTTCTTTTTACTTTTTTTTTTATTACCTTTATTCCTATTACAAGGAATGGAAACATCCCTTGTAATAGGAATAGTGTGTGACAGGTCCTCTTTACAGCGAGGCCTGGGGTCAATAAGTCCCCAGATATCGCCCTCTAGGCTGGGAAGTGTGAAAAAGAAAAGTGATCCAGACTTCCCAGCCTAGGCGGTGGCATTTTTTCAGATGCAGAGGCCGGGCGTGACGTCATAACATCACGCCCGGCCTCCGAAAGATCACAGAGACTCCAGCGACCATCTGGCCCACCGGAAATCTCTGTGATCACCATCCGGCATGGACCGATTCCTTCTCCCTTTTACCGATTGCAACAGCGAGCCAGGAGAAGCACCGGAGGGCGGCGAAGGGGGGACGTTCCCTCCCACTGCCTGTAAGAACGATCAAGCGGCTGACATTGGGCGGGGCGGGAAGTGGTTAAATATGAAATATCCATTTAATTCATATACAGTGCAGTATATATATGTAGCAGGTGTCTAAACTGCATGCCATTTGCCTACATAAGCTTTCTCCCTATGTGTGTTTATGTGCAGAGCAGGACCCACACAGAGGTATCAGGTTACACACACTGCTAGTCTCCTATGTTTCTTGAGCTTAGGAGGCACAGCCAATAGAAGGAGTTGTTGCACAAGCCTATGAGGGGGTCTTTAATAAGCAGCAGTAACCAGCAGGGAGTGATCATGTGAAAGGTGCTGCTTGGTGGGATTTGTAGTGCCACAGAGGAAACCTGCTATTAGACTCTGCATTGAAAGGACACCATTTCCAACAAGACAGAGCAGCAGGGAAGTATGGATGGGAAAAGAATGGTGCCTCATGGGAGACTATTTAGGCAGAGGAATGTGGCCCATTCCAGTCTCTTTGAACAGCGTGATCAACCAGTGGGGACCTGTGTATGTACCAAAGGAATTGCGGCCTAAGTCAGGGAATCCAGTGGGCTGAAGTTACACAGCACCCAGCGAGCTGCAGCGTTACCCTGTTCCCATGAGTGACCAGCGGAACCAGAGTGCCAGCATCTGAGTCTGTTTCAGGAGACGGCGGCATCCTCAGAACAAGCATTGGTCGATCCGGAGAGAGCCGCAGTCAAGCAGTGGAAGCTGCTCTCCCCAAAGCAAAGAGCAAGCGGATTCCATCAGTCCCAGCGCCTTCAACACAGCTTGAACAGCCAGACTGCTTCCCTGAGAATTGGTCAGTGTGGTGAGCAAATAAGACACCTATTTTTGAGCATATTCAGTGGCTTTTCATACGTCTTTCATAGAGACAGGTTCAGCTTAATCAGAGGAATATAATAACCTGTGCACAGGCCTACTTTTACTACTTGGAATTCGCTGGAGTCAGAATTCACTACAAAGGGGATTCTTTTGGAATTCAATCAGGCCTGCCTATTGTTCCATATATCAGGGATTAGGGGACACAGTGATTCAGGTACCTGACAATTGAATTATTACAAGCCGGCTGAAATCTTAGACTGAACTTTATTCACCAGGATTTCTTTTACTGCAGCACTATTTCTCATTGACCAAAACTAAAGATAATTCTCCAAGGAATTCTCAGAATTAGAACAGGCGAATTTCAGTTGCATCATTGCTGTGATTAGTGACGTTTGTGTCAATGTATAACTGAATCCTTTTAAAGTTGCGAGAACTTTGATTAATCTCCCTTGAGCGCTATCAGTATATCTGAAGGTCAGTCATTTGTAAAAGATATAATAACAGAGTGTGTTCTTCTAATTATTTTCACTCATCATACTGACATCTTCATTATTCCTCCAAATTTCTCAGTGATCATAAGATATTGATTAAGCTCTATTGGAGGATCTTCTACAGACATATAGATACTGTATTGCTGTCATTAATCAAGAGTTTAAGGGAATGGTGAATATCTTCATTCGCTTATCCTTTTAATATATACCATTGTATTATTGACCAGATGTAATACTTTGAAATTCTGCATTGATTACTAAACTGTTTATTGTTGCCCTTTGAAGCATGAGTTCCTTGCTAAGGACTCAACGCAACGTCTAATCAGTAAATATCATTGATTTACTCAAAATTGAGTGTTTCTTTACTGTGCCATATTTAAAAGGGAATTACCCCAAAGAGTGGGTCAAGGTGTGCCAGAGGGGCTGGGACAGTTCTTTGGGGTTGAGAGGCAGAGTAACAGACTGAACATACTAAAGCAGCTCCTACGGGGGGTGGTCAGTGCTCTTGAGCCAGGTGGAACAGACAAGTCGTGTCTGTGAGAGCTGTAAGGTGAAAGCTGTAAAGCGGCATGGGTGTAGCTGGCAAGTATTAGGCTTGCTTAGCCTGTTAGTGAAAACGTGGATTTGTATAGTTAGTGTCTGGACATGGTTAGAATTTTGTTTTGAAGTTCTTGCCTTGTTTATTTGAAATTTGTGCTCACGGTTCACCCCGACCTGTGCCGGGGTGTCCAACAGACCAGTATACATGTTACCCTCTGCTTTAAACCAGGGCACCTGCAACCTGGGCCCCTGTTAGATGGCCCTTAGCGACCTTTATGGACCTTTGGTTTATCCCACTAGGTCGTTCAGTGGACAGTTAACATTTATCAAAGTTCTTTGATCAGAGTTTCCTAGCCCACACCTTTCTGTTATGTGCACTGTGCTGTACCCCTGCGTGGGTGAATGTTTGCCAAACTGTTATACTTATTACAATAAAAATTATTGTACCAGAAAGTTGTGATCACCCCAGGGAGCTTTGTACCTGCTACCTATTCCCAGCTCACAATATATACAATTTATATATATATTTTTCTTCTTTTTAATCCAGAACATACAAAAAAAAGAAAACATACACAGAAACACATTAAGGTAAAGGAAATATATACAATAACACTATAATCTCTGATGCTGAGGCTAAGCATGACTGTGGGTCAATGGGTAGCTTTCATTTAATTCGAGTAAAAAAAAATTGTGTGTTTTTTCCACATTGACGAATCAAATATTTGCATGGTTCATGTGTGGTTGATTTCTATAATTGTATGACTGTTATACATACACAGGTAACACCTGGTAAAATTTGTGATTCAGATTTTATGGATTCCAAAGGGTTTTTTTCACCCTTGCTACAATTCACGTGCTACAAATGTCTGAAATTACCTAAGAGCAAGGGATATGGGACAACACAACCCAGCATAAATTCAAGCTAGAAATGTCATACTTGAGGCAGGGGAGTGGAGCTGGGATCTATTAAAGTAAAACTATAGGAAAGTTAGAAATTCTACCCGGAGTTCTGACATTCAAAGTATTAGTATTGATTTAGTTATTTATTACAGGTATTTATTCAGGTGATGATGCTGCAGCAGCCTTGGACAAAACA